>JASDQU010103325.1:106804-135899 GCA_032191745.1 Picea mariana | reverse complement strand
AATGGTCGAGGGGGTCTGGAATCACTTGTAGACCGTCCATCTGCGTGCTATCATGATGACCGTAGATCTGTGCGCACTTGTTAGTCACCATTCCGGACCCCCCCCCCACCATTAAAGTCAGAACAATCGAGGGCATCTGGAATCCACTGTTAGTCATTGATCTACGCACCGCTAGATCGATCATTGATCTAAGCGCGTTCTTTATTCTCCAGGTGCAAATGCAGTATATGAGGCAAAACTTAGGCTTAATGACCTTTTTGAGGGTTTGGTGCGCTGCTTCCCTTTCTTTTGTCACCATGGGGTTAGGAAAAACCACTTAGCATAAAAAATCATTAATTTTCCTTTTCCTTTCCTTTCCTTGAAACTAATTTGCTGAAATAAAATCTTATTTGCAAGCCAAAATACACCCAAAGTGAAAAATTTATAGTCACCAGATGATACTATGAATTATAGGGTTATAACACCGCGAAATGGTACATTGAGCTCGACCGCTCAAGATACTCTTCCTTCGGCGAATTGGCAATGGCTTTCCTAAACCATTTCCAATTACCTGTGAGATACGACGCTGGCACAGAATTGCTGGCCAATTTCGCACAAGCAAAAGAGGACCATATCTCTGATCACATCTAAGAATGGAGACGCCGAAAGATTTTAATTAAGGTGCCAGTCCCACCAGCATTCTTTCTTGAGTGGTTCCTTAAGTCTTTGGCCCACAGTTATCCAAAGACGTCGTGACGTCGGGAGTGTTTTCCGAAGAAGACACCATGATGAGAGCTCAACATCTTGAGATAATCTATTCTTAGTCCGGTTTATTATATGAGATCTTTCCAGATGCACCACGTTCAATACTTGATAAAACCAAACAAAGAGCTGGACCACATGCCAATGGGTATTGTTGGTTTAGCACAAACAAAGCCCGTTGAGCAACTGACAAAATAATTGCAGCAATTGTCTATATAACACACAGTGGCCAGCCAAACTATTGTTTTAGTTGCTCCCCCTACTAAAATGTCGTATGTACAAATAATTCAATCGACAAATCCAAAGGCCAACTAGTAGCCTGAAGGAAAGAAAAAACAATGAAAGAAGGGTAAGGGGGATCCAAAACCCACTAATAATGCTGATGGGGGAAACACTAAGAAATGGAAGGTGAGGTATCCGTGCAACCTATGCACGAAAGACCACGTGACCCACCAATGTCCTCGGCTTGTAGAGGCCCAAAAGTTTGTGACACAGCAACAACCTGTCGTGTTAACCAATCCATTTCAACATGGGCAAAACCTAACCCAAGCCTCTACAAGCACGAAAGGGGGCAATGAAGGACCCTCTCCATCTTCAAACAATCCCGCATCCGTGAATGTGTATATGATTAAGGGTGATGCTTTTATATCGACTAGAGAGCATGACTATAGTAAACCAAGCACTTATGAGAAGAGAAATGAAGATGAACTCCCATCTCTTCCTCTCCATATCGAGAAGACTTTGGGAAAAACAATGAAACGCATCCCAAAAGATGTGTTCAAAAAAGATTCTCACAACCCAAACACAAGGGCTGCCCAAAACTATTTTTTGGTGGAGGATTTGTCTCAAACCCCTTGTGCGATGTCCTCTTTGGAGGTCCTCCAAAGCTGCCCTTCCCAAAGGAAATCTTTGTTAGCCTCTTTAGGATCTACTGAGACTTGTAATCTGAGTACAATCGTGCTGGATACAATTGACTTAAAACCTCATCTTCCTTACCATGTAGCATTTCAAATAGTAGTGTCTCACCCAACGAAAAATTTTACTTGGAATATTTTCCGCACGGTGGTTGATGAGGGTGCATTGACATGCATTATGTCGTTGGCATGTTGGAAGGCCATTGGCCAACCTATTTTGTCTCTGTCACCTACTCTTCTCACTGCTTTCAATAGTCATTCGTTCTAACCACATGGTATCATCCCCTCTTTCCCCATGCAGTTAGGAGGGTAGACTGTGTGCGTCGAAGTAGAAGTAGTCAATGCATCCCTCGACTACTATCTCTTGTTAGGAAAGAGTTGGGCTTACACCATGCAAGCAGTGGTTGCTATAGTTTTTCGGGTCTTGTTGTTCCCACACAAGGACCGGATTGTGACCATTGATCAATTGTCTTTCTCTAGACTTGACCCTTCATTGGGGGTATCCGCGGTCCCGATGATTGATAATCCCCAACCAGGCGTAGTCAACGTAAGGGTTGGTTTGTGCCCATCTTTTATGGGTACCTTTGATTACTCGCCCCCTCAAGGCGATGTCAAGTTCATATCCGACCACCATAAGGTTGAGATTTTCCAAGTTTCACCATTTCACACGACTTACTTCAACAATTCATGGATACTTCCTTCCCCATCGGCCACGATGGAAGGGACAGGGCACCCTGGCATGTCCATGCCCTTGTCTGCAACTAAAGTAGCGTACTCTTTATTCCAACAAGATTTGGTCGACATAGATCCAACTCATGCACAAGATTTTGATACGATTCTATAGATTATTTGGGCTCAAGGTTCTCTTGCTGACATCGATTCGTTATACTTAGTATTGCCCTCTGATGAAGTAGTAATTGAAGCAATGACTAGTTCGAACAAAACCTGGGACAATCTCCATCATAGATCATACTTCCTCCTAGAGTTAAGCAGAATCGAAGCTGGAGAATTCACCTTGACTATGAATGGAGATAGGCCTTGTCCTATTAATCCCCTACCTACACATGACATTTATGTTCAGGGTAGTATGGTAACTATTGCTGAAGCCATACCGATCAAGATCTCTAGAACCCCTGGCATCGTGGAGAATGTTTTCATCAGAGCTGATTGTTCCCCCGAAGAAATTCAAATCTACACAGATCTATTTAAAGAATTCCATGAAATTTTGGCCTGGTCTTACGAGTAAATTCCAGGCATTGATCCAAAAATAGTCAAACATGAAATCACAACTTATCCATATGCCAAGCCTGTTCAGCAGAAGCTTCGTCCAGTTAATCCCAGGAAAGTAGCAGCCATTAAGGTTGAAGTTGAGAAACTACTAAAATCCGGTTTTATCTATCCTATCCATTTGACCCAATGGGTGTCAAATCCTATGTCGGTCAATAAAAATAGGGCACGATTCGTGTACGTATGGAATTTCATGATTTGAACAAAACCTGTCCAAAAGATAATTTTCCCACACCATTCATCGACCAGATAATTGATGAATGTGCAGGTTGCGAGGCCTTCTCTTTCATGGAAGGTTTTTCGGGGTATAATCAAATACAAATCAAACCCAAAGACCATCACAAAATGACATTCATTTGTCCATGGGTTACATTTGCATATCGTAAGATTCCCTTTGGTCTCAAAAATGTTGGAGCGACCTTTCAGTGGGCCATGTCTTTTGCTTTCCATGATCTCAAGCATATAGTCGAGGCCTATTTAGATAATTTAGCATCTCGACCTCGTAAAAGAACGGATCATCCCACACACCTCTAACTTATCTTTGAGCGATGTCGCTACTTCCGTATTCGCTTGAATCCAAACAAGTGTAGCTTTTGCGTAACATCGGGACATTTTTTAGGTTTCACAGTGTCAACAACAGGGATCATGGTCGATCCTCTCAAGGTTGAGGCAATAATTAGTTGCCTCCCCATGCACAATCCTTCAACATTAGAGTCTACAGGGCAAGGAAAATTTTTTAAGGCATTTCATCGCCAACTATGCCGAGATCACAAAGGGCTCTATGCGCTTACTGAAGAAAGACATTCCTTTTTATTGGGATGATGTCGCTCAACGCTCTTTCGAAGCATTGAAACATGCCCTCACAATTGCCCCTTTGCTTCAGCCACCTAACTATAAAAAATATTTCTTATTATACCTGGCTGCAGCAGAGTCAACCATCGACATGGTCTTAGTTCAGGAAGATGATTTGTTCTCAGAATATGTGATCTATTACCTGAGCTGAGGCCTATTCGGACTGGAATTCAATTATTCTCATATCGAAAAACTTGCATTGGCAGTATCCATGTTGTTCAACAGTTCCGTCATTATGTTTTGTTTCGCAATACCACCATCATTGTCGTTGTGAATCCGTTTCAATACGTGTTGAAACGACGGGTAATAGGCGGAAATATTAGTAGATGGATAGTTGGATTCTAGGAATTTGACTTAGATTTTGTTTCAGCGAAATCCAAAAAGTCACTGATCTTCGCAAAACTTATTTCGGAACTTCTGGTTGAGTCATGTGATGTTATGCCTGAAAAGTCACCTATCAGAGGAGATATGTTTTTGATCGCATCTTTGGATCCCTGGTATGGAGATGTACTTGTCTATCTCCAGACATTGAAGTGCCCCACCTCTGCTTCTCGTGATGAGCATCGTCGTATATGCCATCAGGCTAAGAAATATCTTATACTCAACTATACATTGTATCGGAGAGGTGTAGACTGCATCCTGTGTCGATGCCTCACTCACGAAGAAGCAGTTATAGTGCTTAACGATTGCCATACCGAAGCATGTGGTGGTCATTTATCTGGGTTGGCAATAGCCCAAAATATTTTATGATCAGGTTACTTCTGGCCGACACTAATCAAAGATTGTATCGAATCGGTCAAGAAGTGCCACCCGTGTCAGATCATTTCTCAGAAGATGAGGGCACATTCCACTCCCATGTTTCCTATCATCACAGTTGGTCCCTTCACCAAGTGGGGGATTGATTACACTACATGCAACCCTCCTTCAGCTAGGGGGCACCTTTATATCATTGTATCCGTAGACTACTTCACAAAGTGGGTCGAAGCTATGCCAACATTTAAAGATGATGGGGAGACTGCATCTCTCTTTTAATTCAACCAAATAATAGCAAGGTTCGGTGTCTCGAGAGAGATTGTCACTGACCATGGCAATCACTTTCAGAACCAAATGATGACCGATTTAACATCAAATCTTGGATTGCAGCAAGAACATTCATCACCCTACTATCCCCAAGAAAATGGTCAGGTGGAAGCTGTAAATAAATCTCTTAATACCATCCTACAGCGAATGATCAACTCAGCCAAGTCAAATTGGCATTTGATGTTATACTCGTCATTATGGGCTTACCGAACGTTTGTTAAGACTGCAACCGATTTCTCACCTTTTCAACTCGTTTACGGGCTGGAAGCAGTCTTGCCTATTGAATGTCAGATCACGTCCCTAAAGTTAGCAGTACAGTTATTATTAGACACTTCTCCACTCGAAGAACGATTGTTATACCTTGAGCGGCTCAATGAGAAACGTCATGATGCGGCCCTGGCCAACGAGGCTCACAAACATAAGGTCAAGTGTCAGTATGATCGGTCTGTTTTCCCTCAGATTTTATCTGAAGGTGACCTTTCCCTGGTCTATGACCAAGATAAGGACCCTCTGGGGGCAGGAAAATTCAAACCCATGTGGTTTGGACCTTTCATCATAAAAAGAGGTTTTAAAAAAGGGTGCTTATCATCTGGTCGACTTTGATGGAAATGCTTTGTCGAAGCCTAGAAATGGGCTCTACCTCAAGAAGTATTACTCATAGGTAGGTCACCTTGGGTAACTTTTTGTAACATATGTATAGTCTTTGTACTATTACTTTCTAGTTTCTTTTAGTATTATGGACGTGTAGTTTTTGATGTTATCTTTTGTCACTGTGGCAGATGTCAAGTGAATCAGAGGTGTTCATTGGGTACACAGATGGTTCTAGACGACACACTTGGAGGCTTGCCTCCATAGCTTGGGTAATTTTTACACCTCGAGTCTAGTTATTATCTTCCAGAGGTATATGCTTAGGTGACACTGCAAACAATGTCGCCGAGTACAGTGCAGTTATTGAGTTGCTTCATGATGCCCTGACATTTAGTATCTCTCATCTCTGGGTCTATTTAGATGCTCAGTTGGTTGTGTCTCAGTTAAATAAAGTCTACCATGTTCATGATCCGACTTTACATCGACGATTCCTTAGGGTACGTCTCTTAGAACGAAGCTTTGATTATATTACATACTTTCATGTTCCTAGGATATTAAACCAAGTTACAGATACTCTAGCTAATCAAGTTTTAGATTGACATCTCGCACACATGTAAAAATACATACACATAAACATGTAAATACATTTTTTAAAGGAAAATATGATCCATAAGACACAAAAATACATAAAAATCCATATATAATGTCATAATCATCAGAATACATAGGTGGGTGCAAGCGCCTCAAAAATATGACTAGTAACGAGTCATGGGGCTTATTCCCTCAAAAAATATATACAAGTAGTGCTCTCGGCACATGAAAATTATAGACTAATTAAGGTCAGGGCCTGTGGGCCCTGTTGTAACGATCAACAATGTTTTCCAAATGCAGAAATAGTTGGATCCACATCCATGGTGCCCCCACTGCATGAGGCTACATAGATGGTGGCAGATCCTCAATCTCTGCCATAGGGACTGTGCAGGTGAGAGAAGTAAAGTTTCACTCGACTTGTCTCAAAACCCTCTCAGCCTCACCGGTTGGATGCTCTCCTATTGTTGTTGGTCCCCCTACGGCGATAGGTGCAGCCCCTGGCCGAGGATAACGCCTGTTCCTTGTGTAATCTGCAGGTCGCACTGGTCCTGCATCTGCACATAATAGACACATATCTGTCAAATACTCTGGTATAAAAAAAAATTATATATATATAAAACAACATAAAAATTACATATGTTTCACAAAACAAAAAATGATGCAAACTTACCCATCTCTCCTCGCTCCTCACCAGGAGGTACCGGTATCTCAGGATCTCTTGTGAAATCAAACCCAGCATAAGGGTAATCCTCTATGACTGGGATCTGTTGCGACAACCAAGCAAAGAAGTCATCATCAAAGGACTCATTAGTCCTTCCACCACCTTGTCATGGCAGTAACATTGTCCATCTATAAACCGTAGGAAGAGAGGCCTGATGTCCTCATACCACCACTCGAGGACTGAAACTAGGAACTCTTTCAAAGAAGAAAGAGCATAGAATCGTCTCGAACCCGAAGTTCCTCTACGTCTGCAACTGGTAATCTGTCAGTTGCCTCTTCATACAATCGAGTAGTGTAGTGCTCCAGTCAAATATCTGTGCATTTAAGCATTGGACTGCACAGTTCATCTGTGCATGGGACGCCTGATGTAGAGCCGTAGAACCAATCATCCACCCAATAAGAAACACAATCGCATGCAATGATAAATCTGTGGTCTTGCTTATGGGTACCTGTGATCTAGATCGATCTATACCAGCCTCACAATAAAGTCCTATCAATTCCGATATGTTATGAGGCCCCAAAGGAAATGTCCAGAAATTGACTGGTTTCCCTCTCTTGGAGAGGCCAGTCAAAAAATATATGTCCTCTGTAGTAGGCACCAGTGATTTCCCCTCTAACATAAAGGCCTCTACATCAGGATGCCAATAATCAACCAAGGAATTCAGTAGCCTAGGTTGTGCTCGCATAAAAGGACATAGGAAGAACTTGAGCAGCCCACATTGCATTAAGGCAGCAACAACATTGGGGTCTTCCCCAACCAACTCACTAATCTCCTCATGCTCTCTTTCCCTCTAGTGAACATACATCTTGCAAAACACCATGTTCAGGATGGTTAACCCTTTCTTTTTTAAAATAAATTCATTAAATAAAGGGTCCACACGGGCTGTAATGATGACAATCATGTGTACACACATGCAATTTTTCCTCTGCCCGAGTGTACACTCGGCCTATCATAAGACAACCCGTGTGGACCTAGGGCCGACCTTTTGAAGGTCGACATCCCCCCAAAACTTGAAACTAAAAGCATAAATAAATATTTAAATTGCAAGAGGAGAGAATTTATACTTACTTGGTCTAGACGGATGGTCATTTCGTCCATTGTAGCTCCTGGAATCACCACTTTTATCAAAGGGGGTTTTTTTCTCCAGAGTCAATTTCCAAATCAGCAATGGTGATAATGAGCTACCAGCTTCTATTTATAGACTTTCTAGCCCCTTTTTGTCACTTTTGTGGCCCCCCTTATCATTTTCTTTAAATTGAAAACCATTTAGAGTGATTCAAGAGTTGCTTTGAAAGGTTATGATCGGGTATCAGGACTTTTTTTGGAGTTTTGGGTCACTTTTGATGGTTCGTGGGAAAAACCTCAGATGATCAAGTTGAGCATATAGGTTATGTTTCCACCTCGACTTTTGTATCTTGTTGTCTTTATCCCTTTTCCATAGGATCGATCCCATCAAGTTGTGACACAGAACCATCATTGTTGCTTTAGAAGTGTCGCGATTTGGTGGTAGAGCTTACCGGAACATGGATGCCCTAGGTAGATCCTGGTTGCGTTATTGTGTCCATGCTGTCACTAATGAATGTAGGCTCAGGAGTCCTTTTTGTTTTTCCTGATTATGAGTTTGAGCCTCATTTGCATGATTCCTTTTCACTCTTGACCTCACCCTCGGGACTCCTAAAAAACATAACGGGTCTTCTTTTAAGCCCTTTTCAAACCCTCTAAACATGAAAAGATTGTTGAGCTATCTTGTGGCCTTTCACGCTCGTTAAACTGAAATTTGAAGTCACATCTATCCGACGGTAGTTTACCCATTTTTCGGTCTGGATGGTCAACTGTACGAACAAAGGTATACTCTAAGGAACTTCAGTTCTCTAGAAGAGTACCCCCAGGTATTATTTTAACCCTTTTTCGGGCCTGAGGGACTAAATGTACGAAAAATGAACCCCCACAGAGTCCATAGTTAAGCTCTTTTCAGACTCCCTAAAATTGAAAATATCACCGAGTGACCTTATTCTTTCACACTTGTTAAAATGGTCTAGAAGAACATTCCTGACGGAGTCCATAGTTAAGTTTTTTTTAGAATCCTTAAAAATGAAAAAATGGTCGAGTGATATTGTCTTTATCACACTCGTTAAAATGGTTTTGAATAGATGTATTTTCGGTGTTAATTTACCCCTTTTTCGAACCGACTAGACTACCTTCGAAAAAGGTACCCTAGTGGAGTCTCCTTTTACGTTTTTTAGACTCTCTAAATATGAAAAACCACCGATCTTACCTTCTCTGGGCTCGTTAAACTTACATTGAAGGACATTACCATTGTGTGTCTTATTAATCACATTTTCATACCCACGTCTTTGGCCTAATGTCGACTCCATGTTGCTCTCAACTGAACCATCTGAAGAATGCCTTATATGTAAGCCTTGTAGCACTTTGCCTCTGCATCTTGACACCTTTGGCCCCTAGAGGATTTTTCCCAAGTTTCCTTACTCTGAACATCAGTCTTTTACCTGCGCCTCGAACTTGTATGTTTGCAACACTCATTCCTCCTTTGTAACATAACATTCTTTTATTCTTTTTCCAAAATTATTGAAAAAGACAAAAAAAATTAAATATACCCCAAAAAGAGGAAGGGAGAAGTATTTTCTTTTTATTGGCAGCACAATGAGTAGCCCTTGGATAAAGCACATATGTCCATTTGTTTTTCAAACCCTAGGATTTAATATGACCTTAGGAAGTTGTTCCCACTACATTGAGTTGTGTCCTCCTCCGTTTGGTTATTTTTCCAAACATATGGAAAGTTTGTGTTGCCTCCTGCCTCGTAAACTTATGTTAATGCCATGCTGCCTAAGTCTCATCATTTGTCATGCTATTGTCCAAGGGAATTTTTTACCAAGCTTGAATCGGCCCCTCTACAGTTTGTCTCTTTCTCTCATGCTCGACCATCCTGAACGTCCAATCAAGTCTTTGTTTGAAATCAATGAAGCCTTCAGTTCGATCATCAAGATTCTCTAGTCCATGACCGACGAGCCATTGAAGACCTCTGGGTAGTGAAGTCGTACACTCATATTACACTTCCACCTGAGTTTTGAAGATTTTTAAGTTGTTACTCAAGCTCTGAAGACCTCATCTCCATCCATCAGGCCTTATCAGCTTCTAGAAGATGGATGCTCTACATGTATATCTTTTTTATTTTGGGATGTAGCTTCGATGTGTATTGTTCACGGCTACACTTTATATAGTTATATGACATGGATCTATAGTGTATTTGATTGGTAGCCATGATTTTATTTTATCCCGAGCATGGGTATGCCCACCTCGATGAGACAATTATTATTTTGCAAATGGAACCTCCTGATTTCTGGTCCATGGGCTCACTTGTTCGGCACATCGGTAAATATTGTTAATGTATTTCAGCCATCAGATGCTCTTCTGACCTCACACATTAGGGGGCATCTGTTATAACCCTAATTTGGACCAGACATGCTTACTTGGCATCAGGCCATCTCAAATTCCTTCTTTGCCAAAACAATGTTGAACGACTCTTCTTAAAAACCCCTTTTATAAAGGCCCACATGCCTTGCTACATTACCACACATGTGTACACACTAGCTGACCCAAGACAGCCCGCGTGTACCTACAAAAGCACGAAAAAAGGAAAGTTGCTGACGGAACACACAGCTTTGGGTAAATTAACTAAACCTTTCGGCCATGCATGACCGCACATTCGACCAAATACCTAGCTTCTTCTAGCCTATAAGAGAAGGGGTAGGAGTCCCATTTGGGAGGAGAATCATAGTAAAGAAACTATACTCGATTAAGCATTCTCTTTGTCCCAACCTTTAGCCATCCTTGTGCAAAGAGAAGTATAGAGAAAAGTAGTTGGAAGACAGTGGAAGAAGAGCCAAGGACTAGGATCGAGGTGCAGTAGCCAACTTTATCATTGTAAGGTATCATTGTGAAGTTAATAAAAGAATTGCTTTTCCCCTCCCGCCATATGAGATTGTCATTATTGGAATATTGATTGTATGATTGATTAAATCTCTAACCCGTTAGTTCATAGATCAAATGCATGTGGAGTTCTTTGTTTGTCTTTAGTGAATGCAGGTCATCATTGGGAGAAGAGTTGCAGTCAAAGAACGACCAAGCGTGAAAAGGGATCGACATCAAACATGAAAAATAAGGTACATCAACTTAATCTCTTGAGCCTTGTATTTACATATGAGTAATGGGGGTTTAGGCATGGGAAGATGGTAAAAAGTAAGAATCTTTAGGTCATTTCTACATGCATGATAAAGCTAGAGTGCATTTTTCAGATTCTAAATGGTCACTTTTCTTTTTCCACCTTCTATCTTTTAGATTAGCATAATTAAGTTTAGAAGATTTCTGAAAGTTCATTGGACAACTTCTTGACAACTGTCCAAAATAATTACACCTATGACATTCACCCTCAAACCTTAAAACATCAAATTTGTTATAGGAATTGTTCACATTGTTTTCAATGGTTCTATCATGCCTTCTTCCATAATCAAACCTAGATTTGTCATGACCTTTATGTGCAATTATGTTTCTTGAAAAGGCATTGAAAAAAGTAGCTTTATGTCCATGTTTGTAACAAAATAAACAATAGCCATCAAACATGTTCCAGTACCTGTCATAACTTCTTCTATGTACTATTGAAGTTTGATTTCCTTCTTTCTTTATGATTCCATCTACTTGCTAGTGTTTTTCACATTTGTAAGTCATGCACCTGCTTTTTCAAAACTTGTACTAGTACTTGCATTAGTAGCCTCAAATTTATAACCAATTCTAGTTTTTTCATTTGTTGGTCTTTGATTACTAATAATCTGTTTCAAAATCCTTGAGTTATCATTCATGTTATTTTCTTGTACCTTCTTTCTTAATGAAACAACTTCAAGTTTCAAACCATCATTTTCCTTTTCCTTTTCTATAAACAAATTGTTTAGTGCTTCCTCAGTTACTCTAGCTTCTTCTATTTTGAGCTTTAAATCAATTATCATAGTTTCAGTGCTTTCTATCAACTTGTTATATTTTTGTATCTCATTTTCAAGATTCTTAATTTCTTCTTTGAAATGTTTACATTCTCTTCTTACCTTTCTAAGTTCAGTCAAAGCAATTACAAGCTCAGCTTCCAAATCAAATTCACCTTCTTCTTCTTCATTAACTTTATCATTCTAATTTTCTATAGCCATAAAAAGTATTATATCTAGGACAACATCACTTTCATCTGATTCTGAAGAGTCACTAACATCTTTAATAAATAGACTTTTATTTTTATATGAGTTTCTTTGAAAAGACTTCTTATACTTGTTATTGTATTCTTTACTCTTTCTATTGCTTTCTTCTTCACCATCAGAATGCTTATTGAAAGGACACTTGGAAGAAAAATGTCCTATTCTACCACAACCAAAACATTTAAGAGGAATCTTACCTTTGTATTTGCCAATACCCTTTTTCATATTTTTGACAAAATTAGCTTCTTTCATATCCTCTTCTGAATCCCCATAATTGTTGGTTTCTTCTTCAACTTTTTTCTTCTCCTTCTTTGCTGCCTTGAAAGTCGCTTCTTTCCTAGCAGAATTCTCACCAGAGGTCCTCATCTCATATGCTATTAGTATCCCATGTAGTTCATCCATTTCTAAAGTAGCAAGATTAGTTATTTCTTCTAAAGCAGATATTTTTGGATCAAATCTTACAGGTAGAGATCTAAGTACCTTTTGTACAATATTATCTTTCCTAACTTCTTCTCCTAGGCCTCTCATGGTATTAAATACTTCATCAATATGAAGGAAATAAGTTGCTATATCTTCAGATTCTTCCATTTTTAAACTTTCAAATTGACTCCTATATGGTTGTAACTTAGCATTATCCATCTTAGTATCTCCTTCATAAACATTTTTCAGCTTGTCCCATAATTCTTTTGCTGACACACAGTGCATAACCTTAATAAATTCTAACCTTGCTAAACCTCCAAGTATTGCATACATAGCTTTGGAATTGCTTTCATAAAGTTTCTTACCTGCAACATTTGTTGGAATGGTTGTTGGAACACTATATTCATTCAACACATATTGCCAAACATCTACTCCTTGAGCTTGCAAAAACAATTTCATCCTGATACATACTCCAAAAGGCATAGTTATGTCCATCAAATAGAGGTAATCCATGTTTTGTAAATTCAGATTTCTTGTCCATCATAAAATACCAAACTTCCATTGATTAAACTGAGTTATGAAGTAACCCGCTCTGATACCAATTGTTGTACAAGTTGAGCAACTGAGATGGGGGGGTGAATCAGTTGTATACACAAATTTTACTTTTATCTCTTTAACACATATTACTTCTTTAATGCATCTTAAAACCTAATAAATATTTTGTCTCAATGAAAATGAATTAGTAACCATCAATCACATGAAATGGACAGAAGCACAAAATATTTATGATGAAACCCATAAAGGGAAAAACCTCTTCTTCTTCTTCTTGTGGATGTAAACCAAGAAAGATACTTCAGTTACATCAAATTTTGTCTGAGCAACTACTCAGATGAGGCTTCTACCTCTTTATCTTCAACACCTACTGAAAGACAACTTCTACTGCCTGAATGCAAGCTTCAAATTGCAATGAGACGGTTAGTCTCCCTAGCTCCTCCCCTCCTCCCTTTAGTATTGGCTTCAACCTGTTTCAAACACTCTTCTTAAACTATCAATATCCTTTTGTTAATTTCTTTCTGTAAAAACAAACCTGTAACTATCAATTCCATCCTTTCCAAACCTATTATTGTTTTCAACCAACATACATCTTACTCAAATGAAACTTTTTTCATACTCTATCAATGCCAAAACTTATCATCTCAATCTGTTCATGTTTACTCTGTTATAAACCTGGAAATCAAATATGTAGATAATCTTCATTGCAATAAATAATGACCTCAATGTATATTTGAATTACAAAGACAACCTTTAACTATTTAATGCATATACCTTAGATGTAATTGCTCAATCAATCAAGAATTGCATACTTCTATTCTATATCTATATCAGAGTTTATTCACTAAAAAAAACAACCATATGGTCTGCAACATCAGAGTGTACCTCTTCTCTATGCATTTCTCATTTAAGGAGAAGATCAACTATTAACCTCTGAACTGTCTCAAACACATTTACCCCTGTGTTTTCCTTCCATAAAATGATCAACAGATGTTCAAGGCAAAATGTGAATGAACCTATGCATTTTTCTTCCAGCAAATTATGAATAGATGTTACAGGAAAAATGTGAATGAACCTCTATGTTTTTCTTCCAGCAAATGGTCAATAGATGTTCCAGAAAAAACTTGAAAGAACCTCTGTGTTTTTCTTCCGGAAAATGATGAATAAATGTTCCAGGAAAAGATTGAGTGAACCTCTACATTTTTCTTCAAGAAAATTATGAATAGATGTTCCAGGAAAAGATTGAATGAACCTCTACGTTTTTCTTCCAACAAATGATGAATAGATGTTCTAGGAAAATCTTGAGTGAACCTCTGTATTTTTATTACAGCAAATGATGAATAGATGTTACAGGAAAATCTTGAATGAACCTCTGCATTTTTCTTCCAACAAATGATGAATAGATGTTCCAGGAAAATCTTGAAAGAACCTCTTTGTTTTTCTTCCAACAAATTATGAATAGATGTTCCAGGAAAATCTTGAGTGAACCTTTTCATTTTTCTTCTAGAAAATGATGAATAGATGTTCCACGAAAATCTTGAATGAACCTCTACGTTTTTCTTCCAGCAAGTGATGAATATATGTTCCAGTAAAATCTTGAGTGAACCTCTATATTTTTCTTCCACTTAAAAATGCATCACCGAGTTCTTGAACACACTCTGTTCTCTTTTTGTTTATCTTTCTCTTACCAAGATCAGAAATTTTGTCAAGAAGTGTTTACATTAGTTGTTGTAGATTTCAACATTAACTTTTGTCTTATTTATCTGACAAACTTCCTTAACATGTGTACATTAATTCCTATAGCTATCAACATTAACTTTTGTCTTACTTATCTGGAAAAATTCCTTAACATGTGAGCTTTGGTGATATAACTTATAGTGCACTTTTCCTTTCATTTTTAACTAAGCCTTTGACCACCTATTCATTGGGTTAAGTGAGTTGCTAGTCCAACTAATGCAAATCAAACTCTTACTCATAAATGCAATAATGAGAATTTCGACATCAATGGAAAACTCTACAATCTTGCCAACAAACTCGACAAAATCTGCAATCTAGCCAACAATGCCAACCATATATTTATTTTGATGGCATGAGCCACAATTTGTACTATGACACCATATTTTTTGGACTTTAAAGAATGAAATATAATAAAAAAATTGGTCTATTGCTTTACTTATATATGTTACAATGGATGAATGTATGAATTTGTTTTCTCTACTCATTTATGTGACAAATTCCAATATAAAATGTAATTAGCATATGCATTGGATACTTGATTATAACTTCTAGGGATGTGACTATAAGTAATAAATTCA
The DNA here is from genome assembly GCA_032191745.1 of Picea mariana. Classification (NCBI taxonomy): domain Eukaryota; kingdom Viridiplantae; phylum Streptophyta; class Pinopsida; order Pinales; family Pinaceae; genus Picea; species Picea mariana. The sequence continues at coordinate 120,586 of JASDQU010103325.1, read as the reverse complement.
AAGTATCGTTCCAAAAGTCGTACCTGTAGGAATCATAAGAATAAATTAGGATCTATCACACAATAATCGTCCTTCAAATGACATACAACTAACTGGGAGTCCATCCAAACTTCTAAAGATCAAACACCATTTGAAATGGAATCAAGTAATATCTCTATAATGGTGCTATACTCAGCCACATTATTTGTGTATGGCTCCAAACAAATTCCACCAGAAGACACCAGTTGTCCCTCAGGTGAATATATGACCCAAGCGGCAGAATCCATGTTCCACATATGATGACTGGTACCATCCGTGAATCCTAATTATATTGAATATTCTATTGACATATGCCAACCAAGGGAAAACTAAATAAGCAAGCCGACGACACAAAGAAAAAAGAAAAAATAAGTATATACACTAATATACAAAGGTCATGCCTGAGTTTGAGGGCTCAAGTGTAATACGTTTTAAGGTAGAGCCCATTTATGGGCTCGTCCATCACATTCCCCTCATAATATTATAATTTGTAGGCTCCTTTCTCTAGGACACTTCGCACAATATAAGAATTTTTCCACATGGGGTTAAACTTACTTGCCCCCAGCGGTTCTTTGGTTTGGTAATAAAGGAGAACCAAGTCACCCTCACCGTACTGTCGGGGACAAACAGACTTATCGAATTTGACCTTAACACATTTTTTATTTTCTTTGATAGCCATAGAGGCATCTGGATGCTACTCATAAAGGTGATCTAGGTGTACAAGGTGTTCTTCGAGATCGGTTTTGTTAGGTAGGAGCTTGATTTCCAACTTAAGAGAAGGGATTTCACATTCAATAGGAAGAATCAACTCCACACCATGTATTGATTGAAATGGTGAGAAATCGATGGAAGTATTTACTATGGTTCGGTATTCCCAAAGTGTAGGTTAAATCATCACATGTCAGTCAAATTTAATCTGGCTGGTTGTTTTTTGCAAAATGGTGTTTAGAGATTTATTCACCAGATCAGCTTGTCCATTTTCCTGGGGATAATAAGGGGAAGAATGACCATGTGTAAACCCAACTTTTGATGCTAAATATATCATCATCTCATTATGTAAGTGACTACCATGATTAGTGACAATATCTTTTAGGATTCCAAATCAGGATATAATATGATTGAATACAAAAAAAATTGCAGTATTACCATAGGATTTAGTGGTAAGCATGGCATCATCCCATTTAGTAAAAAAATCCACAGCCACGATAATATGATGGTTCCCCCTAGCTGAAGCTGGGTTGTAGTCCATAAAATCCACCCCACACTTAGTGAAGGGACCGACGATGATGATTGGGTAAAGAAGGGCTAGGTGTGAGCACATTTTCTGAGTGAACACCTGGCAAGGGTGACACTTTTTGACTGCTTCAATGCAATCTTTAAAAATTGACGGCCAAAAATAATCGGTTTGCAATATATTTTGGGTTGTCGCAAGCCTAGATAAATGACCATCACATGCCCCACTATGAAAGTCATTAAGAACGACTTTAGCTTCCTTTAGATTCAAACAATGACACAAAATATTATCCACTCCTCGACGATACAAAGTGTCGTCGATAATAAGGTAGTTTTTAGACTAATGACATATATGTCATCGGTCATTTAACAAAAGATGTTGGGGGAGGTTTAGGGTTTGAATGTATATTAGAATATCTATGTACCAGGGGTCCAAAAATGAGATAAGGAAAATATGTTCATCCGTGAACAAATTATCATGAAAAATATCCTCATCCAGTCTAGGGAAGTATGACATCAATTCAGCAAAAACTAGCGATTTGCTAGATTTCACAGATACAAAATCAAGATCGAATTCTTGAAAAATAACAATCCACTTATTGTATTTCCCCCTATGATATTCTTGGTAATGACGTATTGAAATGTATTGATATATGCAACCACAGTAGCTTTGCAAAGTAAGATATAATGTCATAATCTATGGATTGCATGTACAACAACCAAGGCTAGATTCTCTACGTGAGAGTATTTGAGTTCATGACCAACTAAATTTTGACTAAGGTAGTATAAAACGTTCTCATGGAGCTCATCGTCCTTCTGAACAAAGACCATATCAACCGTCCCTTCGGACGTGACGATATAAAGAAAAAATTCTCTATTGTAGTTTAGGGGCTTCAACAGAGGCGTTGATACCAAGGCTTTCTTAAGAGCATCGAAGGATTCTTGGGCTCTCTCATCCCATATGAACATAGTGTCCTTCTTCAAAAGATGCATGAAACCTTTAGATATATTGGCATAATTCACTATGAAACAACTCAGAAATTTAGTCTTCCCATGTAAACCCTAAAGTTGTCAAATGGTGCGTGCGGGAGGAAACCAAAGTATTGCCTCAACCTTCATAAGATCCACCATGATCCCATGCTAAAATACTATGAATCCTAAAATATGACTAGATCTAATGAAAAATATGCATTTGTGAGGGTTCAACCGAATGTGATAATAATGACATCTCTCAAATATTAATCGAAGGTGAGTTGAGTGATCTACCCTCTTGCGAGAGTGAGTCATGAGATCATCTAGGTAATCTTTGAAGATATTCTTAATATCATGAAAGGAAAAGGTCATGGCACGTTGGAAGGTTTCTTTGGCACTTTTAAGTCCAAAAGGCATTTTCTGGTATGAAAAAGTACCCCAAGGACAAATAAACATTGTCTTGTATCGATCCTCAAGTTTGATCTGAATTTGATTATAACCTGGAAATCTGTCCATAAAACAAAAGAATTCACTTCATGCACACTCGTCAAGAATATAGTCAATAAAAAGAGAGGGGAAGTTATCTTTAGGACAAGCCTTGTTCAGGTTCTTGAAATCCATACATACACAGATGATTCCTTTATTTTTATCTACTGGAACGTGGTTGGACACCCATTCGTTCAAGGGAATTGGGTAGATGAAAACAACATTGAGAAACTTCTCTACTTATTCGTTAATAGCAGGGGCCTTCCTAGTATTTACAGCTCTAAGACATTGTTGAATAGGTTTAGCATTCAAATAGGTTTTAATTTCATGTTTGAAAATGTTGGGGTCGATCCCTATCATCTCTTTGTATGAACAAGAAAATACATATCATAATTCCTTAAAGAGATCGATGTAGATCTTAATTTCCTCAGGTGAACAATCTGCACTGATATACATGTTCTCAATTTTACCAGGGGTTCAAGATATGTCGATCACAGTGGTAGGAGAAATGCTCACCATGTTTCCTTCAACGTAAACACCATGTGTATCTAATGAAACCATGGTGTGACCGACCATCTCACTTAGGGTGGATCTAAATTTGTCATGTTCAATCCTAACAAGCTCTGGAATAAAATAGGAGTGGTGATGCATATCATCTCAAAGCCTATCAGGACCAGACATGGCCTCTAATATGGCTTCATCTGAGGGTAAAGTATCGTCAAGGAAATCATGTGAATAAGATGTTTGAACGACCCATATGGGCTCTAAGATGGGATCCACCTTGTTCTTCTATGAGGAGGAACTATATGGGTCAGCAATAGCTTCTTGAATAGCCTAACACAAAAATTATACTATGGATGATGACATCACCATCTCGATGTACAAATGACCTTCGTACGAAAAATTCGGGGAAGGTAGGGTCCAAGGGTCATTGAAATACAAAGTATGGAAATGAAGAGACCTTATCGATGACAAAGACTCACTGGAGGTGACATTAATGTATGAAATTGGTGCCTCAAAATAAAAGGTACCCATCAAGGAGGATTACATCCCAACACCAACATTATCAATTTCTTGTTGATAATTATCAGTAATAGGGACCGTAGACCCCACTGATCTAGTAGGACTAGGATTCACAAAGGACAATTGGTCGATCATCACAATATTCCCTTCATGAGGAAAGCATAAAACATGGAAAATCAATGACACAATGGCTATCATAGCATAAGTCTAATTACACCCTAGAAAAATATTATAGTTAAGAGGTGCATCAACCACATTGACGTTGACCTCAATAGTTTTTTTCCCTAACTGGACTGGGAAAATGGGAAGGATATCGTCTGGTCTAAAAGAACACCCATCAAATTCAGTCAACATGGTCATGGACTGAGACAGGGGTGGAGAGCTAATGGATTTCCAATAGGATAGATACATCATGGATGTCAAAGCACCTTCATCAATTACAGTATGTTTGATGGTATTTTTCATGTACTCTACATGGATTTGAAAGGCCACGTGGTAAGGTAAGCGAGGCTTAACGTCTGTGACATAAACCTTGATAAAATTTGAGCCACTAGGGTCTAGAGATCCTAACATAGGTAGAAAGGTGTTCATGTGTGAAGGACAAATCTGGAGCACCTCCAAATCCAACATAGTGCATGGAGTTTGTCCCAAATCCTCGACAATTGAGTAATTTTGGGTGGCTCTGGCATTAGGATTGAGGGAAGAGCTCTTAAGGACTCCTTTTGGAATATGAGGCAGAGGTTCCAACTTATCAATCTGCAATTTTTTTTATGGGGGAGGACACTTTGGACCTAAAACATTCTATGAAGAACCGTAATCGCAAGATCAAGTAGCTACATCGATCTGAAACTTAACCATATTGACGCATATATGGCCACCTTCATGTGTCGAGGGGTTTTGACTCCCACTTGACACATTTCTGGTGTTAAAGGTCCTTAAGGCCATATTTTGGTTATGTGGAAATGAGTTAGTGAGCATAGCGGGCGGTTGTGCTAAGAGCCTCTAGGCTTCCTCGATTTGGGGGCATAAGTGGGTAAGGTGATCATATTTATAAAGTTTATAGGGAAAATTCACCTTCCTCTTTACTTTCATTCCCTTACCAGAAATATTATTTGGTTTATTATTATTATTGTCATCCTTGGATTTATTATTATTCTTCCCACCCTTATGATTATTACCTTTTCCTTTCCTCTTGTTCCCTCTCAGTTGTTGGTTATCGTTTGGTTTTGAAAATGAATGTACATAATGCACATCCACTGACTGGGTGGTGGAGGATGAATATGAAGCTTGTTTTGTTACAGGATGGTTAAGAGAAAAACCTTTCAACTAGTTCGTCACCGTGTCTTTAGTCTTAGCATTTGCGGAACCTACAATGCCATCGACATGAGCTCCAAAAATTTTTCTACGATCATAATTTGACCGCAGTGCGTCAGAGAGAATTTCATAAAGCATCCCAGATTGAGCATATATAAGTTCTAACTGTTGGGATTTGAATATGGCTTCTTCCTCAGATGTCACTCCGGATGTAGAAACATCCTTCGAAATGTAAGGAAACAAATACTTGAGAAACCATTCCAATAGAAACTCTGGATGAATGTAGGCTTTAATCAACCTCTTCCATTTACGCCACTCTTGGATATGACCAAAGATCTGTGTGGATTTATCTTGATGAAGAGTTGAAAAACGTTCTAGGACAACATCATAACGAACCAGTAATTGGAAGTGATTGAAAAAAAAAACAATACCATCTGATTGAAATTTCTCTAGGTTCCCGACCCAGGTAGCTCAATGTACCACTTCACGGTGACCCTTGTGAGAGTGAGTTGAAATAGTATCAAATGAATAGAGTCATCATTAAGGGAGTTATATGAGTACCATAGGTGAAAGGTAGTCACATGATCACTCGAGTATTCACCAGTATTGCCTTCAAAATTTGGAATGTCAGAAGAAATCTTGGTGGGGATAGAGGGCCATGACGAATCGTGATGCACAGGCCCATTCATCAATTTTGACATGTACGACAGATTTATCATGGCCAAAAAAGGGAGTTGGGGTTGCGGTGTCGGAGCCCATGCTCCTGGAAAAGGCTGGCTCCAAGAAGGGATCTAGTATATAACATGGCACTATCCAGTAGGATAATATCCTTCTCTCAACTAATTCATAAAAGGGTGTAAGGGAATTGCGGAGTCTGTTTGCGAAGAGAAAGAGACATTATAAGAATTAATCATATGAGGATAAATGTTGCCCCCATATGAAGGAACTTTGTGTAGGGGTTTTCCCATACTATAAAATTGACTCCCTCTAGATGGAACACTAGAGGATAGAGGAGGGTTCTTCATAATAAAAATGTTCGTATGAATCGGCACTATGGAAGAAGGAATAACATATGGAATATAAGAAGTAGAAGGACTTCCCATTTGAGAACTCGCTCATGGAAAAATGAAGCTAGGATTGGGTGAAGAGGAAGGAAGATTCCAACCTCCTACTGTAGGATTTGGTTGAGGGATATGGCCCCCACCAAATGAAAAGGGAGTATAAGGAAGCGTTGTGCCCTGAGACTCAAAACTAGGATTCACATAGGATGATGACACAGAGGATGACAAGTGTGAATTCATGTTTTCCATACCATAAAAGAAAGGATTAGTGGCTGAAGGTATTGACTGAGTACCCTAATCCGACATACTGTACGAAAATACAAAAGGATTCATTCTCACAGGCTAAGTAGAACCCATGGGTTAGGTAGCATTATATAAGGAAGCCTCTGACATCCAAACCATCGATGAAAAGGGAGTCGAGGGGACCCCACTAATAATAGAAGATATGGGATTATAAGGGCTTCCTGAGACATTCATGTATGACTCAATAATCACGGTAGGACGATCATGATCCTAGGAGGTGGAGATATATGTACCATGCTTATTAAATATATTCCTTTTAGGAGGCAGCTGCGGTAAAGGATCAATATGTGGTGGTAACTTCAAAATACAAAGAGGCCAACTAGGAGGCTAGTCTTTCTCCACGATGAATCAGAACACAAAATGCAATACAAAATCCTAAGGCCGTCTAATAATCGGAGAGCACACTCCTAAATAAATCTAAAGGCCAATGCACACAAATAGGATATGATGGTTGAAAGGGACCTCCCGAACTAAAGAATGTATGCCTCACCCAAGAGGGGCTTCAAACTCCGCAACAATAGAGTGGAGGTATCAAAATTAGTTATAAGGACCCTCATAAGCTTCACAACGCAGTCAGTCAGATCCCTCCAAAGAGGAAATCCTCTATAAAGTATGTGTGTTGTCCGACCCTTATATGACTTAGGGTACCTACAGAATTACCCCTGCAAGTAACCTATGTGGCTGCCTATGTCAAGAAACTAAAGTCATCATGACATAACCAATGCTCAAGCGAGCAGTCACAAGTACGTTCCACTGTATGGGTAGGGTAGCAAATCCTGAAATCTCAAAAGCATCACCTCTCACAGAAGTAAAGGTGCTAGCAAGACCCCCAGATATGAATAGAACCCAAAAATATCTCTGACACTAGGAAGGTCTTAGAGGGATATCTCTGCAACCAACTTCGCACAACCTTGTGTTTAACAACGGTGTGAGCGAAGCCTTCTTAGGAAACCAATTATATAATGGGTTTCACCACTCCCTGGTCAAACACATATGTTCAGTTTTATAGCCTTGGAGATTTGTTCTCACAAAATCCTATTCCAAGGCCCTAGGTCCTATACTTGTTTGTGTACCCTAAAAATAAAATTGTTTCTAATCAATCCTAATTATTCATCATTAATTTTAATGGCTTCTTCTTAGTCAATAGGTGCAATCGTGAAACTGATGGTATTACGACTCAACATATATAAAAAGAAGCAAATATAAAAACACTGCTAAGTACTAGTCTTGAATTTCAAAGAGATGGTATGCTTCTAAATGTTGTTTCCACAATGTAATTTCTACAATTTCAATGAAGTGCAATCTTTCCTAATATGTCAAAATCAATGCAAAGTAACCAAAAGTGCAAATGACATAAGTAAAATGCAAGAAAGAAAATATTTTTGTATTTTCGATATAATAAAAAGAAAATGCAAGGACTGAATAACAACCTCATAGGCAGACCCTAATGCAAGCAAAAAGAGACAAGCCAAGTAGGATACTAAGAAGAAACTACCCAGACTAGTATGCAAGGACAACAAATGAGAAAAATGACAAGAAAGTAGTGCACCCAAAAATTCAAGAATAAAACAACTTCCTATCACTCCGTAGGCACTTAACTATCAGAATAGGGACCTAAGAAGTCTCAACAACCAATAAAACTCACCCAAAAAACACCAAACTCATCCAACAAGACTTAATAGATGATGTATGTGAATGTTCAAAGAACAGACGTGTATATACGCGCCCTAAATACAAATATCTCACGTATGTATGTGATTGTCAAGGAAAAACCTTTGTATGCCAAAAAAGATGATATCAGGGCAAGGGTTAGGCTAAGAAACTCAAATACAAGGCAAAATACAGACTATCAAGCAACATGAGACACAAAAAATCAGGCAAACAGGGAGAAAATCAAGGAGAAAAGCCACCCAATACCCCAAAAAGGATATCTCCCCAGTGGAGTCACCAATTATGTTACGAGGAAAATCTCTCTATGGCTAGGGGAAAACCACAATAGACATAATGACACCCCTAAATCAACTCTAATATCAAGTATGATATAAATGAAATTCTAACAAGACAAGGTTAGAAGCCTACTTTGTCTTGACGTCCGAAGAAGACCATCGTAGAGCAGACGACCCAAAGCTTTGTACCTGCAACTTGTCCTCAACAACCAAGATATGCAAGCATGCGATGATGATATATAATGTTAGCACATAAATTAGCATAATTTGTTAACATACATAACAAATACGCCCATGGAAATAAATACAAAATTTTGCAAGTTATCAATTGGACAAGAAAGAGTATTTCTATTAATGTAATCAATAAAAGTACATAGTTTACAAACTTTTTTAATGGAAAATATCGGAACCGAGAAACTAAGTCCCTCCACTTGGGCCTCCACCACTTCAATCCTCCACAAAGGCAAGCTCACAAGTAGTATTCAATGAATTTCTCCATCACAAGGTAAGAAGAGAGTGGAGGATGAACACAAGAAGTTCATACTTTCAAGGACTAAGGGATGCAGACTCAATATGAAGTGAAATTTCTCCAGAGTATCTTTTCTCTCAATGTTGAATTATTCTCAAGGCTTGGATATGGCTCAATTTATATCCTCCAAATGGAATTGAAGGGTCGAGTTGGAGCATTTCTAGTATATAGAAGTTCAAGGATCATGGATCATGTGACATGGCATGGAAACCTGACATATTTTTTAATTTTTGAGCACTAAACCCGATGTATGCGAGTTGAAGTAGAGAAACCTACGTATACATAAGTTTTTTTGTTGTGGAGCCTAATTATCTTCCTGATTCAGAGGTCTTTTACTTTCATCCATGTTTATACCCCATGAAGTATTTACACCCCAGAAGTATGTACACTCTTCCACACGGGGGAGTGCAGAGGGGGGGTACCCCCTCTGCAGGGTCCGGGGGGGCTATCCCCCTAGCTGGGGAGTCTGGGGGAAAGAAGGCCCCCATCATGGGTTCGGGGGTGAAGCCCCCGAAGGAAAATTTGCCTTGTAAATGTATATTGTAATTTCATTATAAATCTGGACCATTCATTATAAGGTCGCAGATCTAACATTAGAGATTATGTTAGGCTTTTTTTCCCTAGAAGGAAACCCTCTTTTATGAGGGAAATGTATTGCGGCTATGATTGATGGCGAATATTGTGTTATGAGAGAGGAGACTGTGAGAGAAAGAAGAGGAAGTTACAATAGGTTTTGTTGTAGGTTGTATCCCTTCATTTGTTGGATAATAATAAAGGAAGGACATGGCAATTTCTCTGGTGGACCTAGCCCACACTGGGTGAACCACGTAAATCCGTGTCTCTCTTGTATTGTGTATCTTCTGTGTTTTGTTTCTGCATTTGTTTTATTTTATTGTTCCACGGTCCTATTTTTCTAACAAAGTTGTCTAACTGGTAGGTCACATATATGGACAAAAAAATGCATTTTTATCTTTGGAGTGAAAAAAGGAGGATTTAAGTCTTAGAGGGAAATGGAAGGCCATCAAAGAAAGATGCATGGAGTGAGGAAAAGTTTGATATAACAACAATAATCACAACCAGTGTTTGAGCAACTCTATTTTTCCATAGCTCAAAATCTCAAATGACAAAATGAAAATGCCAAACACGATAAGGGTGAAAAAATTAATGGAATGTATTCATCCGATGCATTGAAAGCATGGGATATGTCATTGTTAAGAACCAAATATCTGAATATAAAATCACCTCAATAGATCCGCAAAGCAATATAGAAGAACCACACTTTTATTATAAGAAAACCCTTAAGGTAGGGAAACACCATACAATGGATCCTATTATGGAAGGGATCCTCTCATGTTCACTTACCTCTTCGAGGGGGAATCCTCCTATTGAGCTACCACTCCAAATACAATACTTCTTTGGACATCCCATTACATTGCTTGAACCCTTTATATAGTGCTACCAATCACCTAAGAACAATCTAAAGGAGGAACCTTCTAGTAAGTCCTCTTACCTTTATTATATCTAATTACCATAGTGGGCCTTATTTAATAATATAGTGGACCTATTCCACCTTACATTGAATGGCCTCCACTATTATCACTATGGGCCCTCTAGGCCCCTCCACTACCTCTATAGCTACACTACATTCCACCCTCCTTATGAAAGTGGTGTCCTTAACGCTTGTTATGAGGGTGTACAACCATATACTAGGGTCTCATGGATAAGTGTGGACCATAATGCTGAAGTAGACTAGAGAACCATGGTCCCATGTAAAAATGAAAGCCACCATGTTGAAGTAATCCAACCACCATTGTAAACTAGGGTCCCATGTCCAAGTGCTCATGTGAACTCCATGCAGAAGATATCGAAACCCAATAACCAACTGAAAATGATGCTCCAAATACTGACACCTTTCATGTGGATCCAAATAAGAAGGTCAATCCACATAGTGGGAAATGGGCGTAGCAAAATCTGGAAGGAATAATACCATTGTAGAATATGCAGGTTGGACACTGGTAATAATCATTGGCTCTTGATTTTTCATATTAATGTTCTCTATAGAAGGTGGAGTAGAGTCATCAAATAAAATATTAAAATAGTTATCATCCCAAAAATGACAATTGTCCATATACCAGTCATCACAATCATCCTCGAAATCATACCAGGCATATCTTTCTTGATTATATTCGTCCATAATATGCCTTGAAATTTTGGACTCTTGTATACATTCATCTTTAATATGTTGCATTTCAACTTTGAGCTCTTGAATACATTTCTCTTGAATATGTTGCATTTCAACTCTGAATTGTTGAATTGTTGTTTTGATGACTTCCATGATTTGAGAGAAAATATCCATCGAAAACACCACATATAATATACCAAAATAAGTCTCTTAAAATGATGTATTCAATGGAAATGATCTAGTAGCAATCTGTGCACTCTATGAAAAGTTATGAACTCTGTAGTCCCATTATCGTCATAAAAAACCCCCAAAATGGTTGATTTTAAACCAACGATATCTTCACTTCCAAAGCACTGATTTGGACGATTTGTTTTTTGAAATTGGGCGAAATTGTGAGAGGAACTCAAATATGCATTTTTTTTGGAAAATTTTCACATAAATATACATAAATCATTTAGAATTTCACGACCCTCTTTTTCTTCTTTGAAAAAATATACAAAAATTGAAAAACAATTGCCCACAATTCCTACCAAGGAAAGTGCTCTGATACCAGTTCTTATGAACCAAATATCTGAATACAAAAGCACCTCAATAGATTCACAAATAAATATAGAAGAACCATTTTTTTTATTATAAGAAAACCCTTGAGGTAGGGCAACACCATACAATGGATCCTATTATGGAAGGGATCCTCTCATGTTCACTTGCCTCTTCGAGGGGGCACCCTCCTATTGAGATATTGCTCCAAATACAATACTTCTCTTGACATCCCATTACATTGATTGAACCCCTTTATATAGTGCTACCAATCACCTAAGAACATTCTAGAGGAGGAACCTTCTAGTAAGTCCTCTTACATTTATTATGTCTAACTACCATAGTGGGCCTTATTTAATAATATAGTGGACCTAGTCCACGTTACATTGAATGGCCTCCACTATTATCACTATGGGCCCTCCGACCCCCTCCACTACCTCTCTGGCTACACTAAATTCCTACCAAAAAAAGTTCTCTGATACCAGTGGCCAAGAACCAAATATCTGAATACAAAAGCAAGGCAATAGATCCACAAAGCAATATAGAAAAACCACACTTTTATTATAAGAAAAACCTTGAGGTAGGGAAACACCATACAATGGATCATATTATGGAAGGGATCCTCTCGTGTTCACTTGCCTTTTCGAGGGGGAATCCTTATATTGAGCTACCGCTCCAAATACAATACTTCTCTTGACATCCCATTACATTGCTTGAACCCATTTATATAGTGCTACCAATCACCTAAGAACATTCTAGAAGATGAACCTTCTAGCATTAGAACCTTCTAGTAATTCATCTTACATTTATTATATATAACTACCATAGTGAGACTTTTTTAATAATATAGTGGACCTAGTCCACCTTACATTAAATGGCCTCAACTATTATCACTATGGGCCCTATGTGCCCCTACCCACACCACTACCTCTCTAGCTACACTACATTCACGCTCTCCAAAACATTACTCTCGATCCAGATCATACTTCCACTAGCAGTAACTACAAATCGTAACCCAAATAACCATGCTACATATGTCAATATCACATGTCCCATATCCATGTCATCACAATAACTCAATGCCAATTGAAAGGACGGTCGAAACTTACCAACCCAAATATTTTCAATTAAACCACATTCATTGCCATAAAATAGCGTGGTTTGCATATACGTATCTATATAAATGATAGAAGCAAGGTCGAAAAACGTGGCAAGTGCCATGCAATATTACCATTGATTTATACCATATGCAATATGCTCAAGAACTTCATACCTTTTAACTTCAATGTGCCACCATCAAGTTATACAACCAAACTACCATATGAACATAATATATGGATAGTATCAATTTTTTAATCATGTGGTGAACTATATACCATGCATAACATTTGCACAACCATCCTATTTTCCTTTTAAATGTGTCATATAACCAACTAGAGACTAGACTTGTGATATATATGTCATTGAGACATAATAACTATAAACAAAGAAGCTTGAGTTACTCCATAACCTTTTGTGAGTTTCTCATAATATTTATTAACATTATGTAAGAATGGAAGTTTCTTTGAAAATTATGAGCAGAAGTTCTAGGGATGATTTTAAGGATGGAAATTTATTTTAAAATGTAGAAACCTTGGCGAATCTTACAAATCCTTCATATGCAAACTATAAAATGTTTGGCGATATTTTTGTAAAAATATTCAAATTTCTAAAGATTTTATATAATTTGTATAAAATTTTGGCAATTTTTAAGGTAAACTAATTTTATCCTATAGAATTTGGGCGAATCATTTTTAGAATAGCAAATCTTTTTTTGGAAAAAACCATGGAAAATTAGCCTGTGAGCGAAATTTAGCCCCTAAAATCATCCCCGAGCAGAACCATCTTTCTTTTGCAACAAACTCATAATCAAACCATAGAAGTAACCAATACCACTAAAAAGTGCAGGCGAGACTGATCTCTGAACTGCCAGTGAAACATAATCATGACTTATGCTCATGGAAACACATTAACATACAGGTGATACTCAATCCTGGCCCGTGTCATGGCTGTCACCTTGTCCTGGCTGTCACCTTGTCCTGGTCCGTGCTGGGGTTGGGGCGATGCTCGACAGTGACATCGACATCCCCTTGATATATATATATATATATATATATATATATATATATATATATATAT
>JASDQU010103325.1:47849-96534 GCA_032191745.1 Picea mariana | reverse complement strand
AAATAAATAATTGTTTTTTTATTTTCTTTTATGGTTTGATATTATCAATTTTTTTTTCTTTATGATTTGTTGGATTATATATATATATATATATATAATCCAACGAACCATTTAAAAAAAAGCAAATTGATTCATTGAAACATTGAAAGTCTTTTTAATTTATGATCCTCTTAACTCGTTTACTTAAAGAATTTGAACCAAAGTCAAAGCATTTATTAATGGATATAGTTTAATGATAATATCACTATCAAATTCTAATAGTTTACTCATAATTTCACAAATTTCATAATGAAATTTTAATTTTAATTTAAACGAGGTAGTAGATCGTTTGATGAATCGTGATTTAACTCTATTCATATTGAAATCCTATCATAATGGAATGTATAATAATTTAATAGGGAACCGTCAAATTTAGAGGAGCATTATAATTATGAAGAGACTATTTCGTTAAACAGAATATGGTATAACAATTACGCAGACCCAGCAGCATATAAGCAAGTGGTTGCAAACAACTTGCAATCTCACCAAACTCCAAAGTCGAATATTAAAGTGAAGAAATGACATGATAGCATTCATTAAAACAAGGGATCATAAAAGCATTATTCCATGCTTGAAGTTTATCCTTTTATTTTTATAATGCTTTTAAATGAAGCTTTTAAATGAAAGCCTTTAGGATTTGTTATTGTTTAGAGACCAATTCAATATATCCACGTTTTGTTTTAATGATTATTGTAAGAAAACATGGTACTCATATATAATTATGAAGATTCTAGAAGTAGCTACTAGAAATTGAAGTAACAAGCACATCAAAGATGAAGAAGATGGCAACATAGATGTAGAGATAGAAAACCTCACATTCATCATGGACATAGAAATTGAAGTAACAAGCACATCAAAGATGAAGAAGATGGCAACACAGATGTAGAGATAGAAAACCTCACATTCATCATGGACATGGGTAACAGAAGAAGAAGTCATTTTCAACTAACGTTGTCCAAAGTTTGGAAAATTGATTTATGGTTTAGTTCATGAATTCATTTATGAAAGAGATATTCTATAAAATTTATACACTACAAGAATTGGGTGCAAAATTCAACATTGATCTCCATTACTATCCAATACTAATAGTAAATAGTTGATTTTGATTTTTTTTTTTAACTTCTATATACTTCTAATATACATATATAGTACTATTACCCCCCAAAAAATATCAATGTATCATTGTTGAAATGGAATTTATAGAATTAACATGATCATATTTGATCAATCAATTTTAACTATATCAACATTTACAAGGTTCTCTATACATAACACACTATATACATTATTAAAAAAAAATTTACAAGGAATATATTTGATAATAATAGTAATCATGTTTTGAAGGCTATTTGATCTCACTATCTTACCCTTTTGCAAGAATGTATCATTCCACACCCATAATCTTGGCGATCCACACAATCACAAAGGCTTCAAGAATTGATTTGTTTGGCTTAAAACACATTCTAATCAAGTGTCCCATCACAAGTATAAATTTATTCTTAAGTTTATGTTTATCATCTTCATTCAAATATTTGAAATTAAGATTATTTGTACCATCACAACTACAAATTTGTTAAGAGTATGTAGGTTTCCACAGTTGTTCATATTGCTTGAATTTTCTGGATAAAAACTGTTTAAGCAATTTTGAAACATCCAACGTTCTGAGTAGACACTCCACCCATTATCAAGGACTTAAAGTTGATTTGTTAGAAAAGAGTGTTGAGGTTAGGTATAAATAAGAGGATTGAGAGATGATCATTGACGATTGAAATATAACAGTTGAAGACAGAGAAATAAAATAAAATAAAGGTGATTATTGAGGAGAGAAATAAAATAAACTAGTTGTTAAGATTCAAGGCTAAATGAAATATATTATAATAAATCAATCAAAACTTTAATAAGATATTAAAACAATAACGAAAATAAAATAGAAAGATCAGGAATTTATGAGATAACATGGAGATAATATAATAATATTATTATCATGAAGATAATATAATAATAATATTTGCAAACCATGAACATAAATTTATTAAATTGAACAAGATTAAGGGAAAAAGGACAAAAGGAAAGAGGATCTCAATAACAAGAAGAGTAACATAAATAGGATGATTGAGAGAGAAGATGAAGAGAAAACAAATAACAAAAGGGTAAGGAAGAAAAATTGTTTGAATAAAAACTCTAATGACCCAGCGATTATCTTTTCCTTCTTATCTTTTTTAATTTGTTTTCTCTTCACCTTTTCACTCTAAACCATCCTATTTCTATTACTCTTGTTATTGAGATCCTAGTTCATTTCATCGGTTTTTCCTTAATCTTTTTCAATTTAATAAATTTCTCACTCATGATTTGCAAATATTATTAATATATTATCTTCATGATAATATTATTATTATATCATCTCCATGTTATCACATAAATTGTTTATCTTTGTATTTTATTTTCATTATTTTTTTAATATCTTATTAAAGCTTTTACTGATTTATTATAATATATTTCATTTACCATTTAATATATTTCATTTACCATTCAATCTTAATAACTAGTTTATTTTATTTCTTTCTCATCAACAATTACGTTTATTTTATTTTATTTCTCTCTCTGCAACAGTCATGTTTATTTTATTTTATTTCTCTCTCTGCAATGGTCATCTTTCAATCCTCAAGTGTCATCTATCAATCCTCATATTTATGCCTAACCTCGACACTTTTTTCTAGTTTATTTATTGACTACAAATGTCCTACAAAGAAATCAACTCTAAAGGTGCAATATTTATTGACTATTGCACGAGAAAACATAAGAATTGCTTCAACAATAATTAGATAATTAACAATCAACCCATCATTAGATAAATATCATAAGATCACGACCATCATCGAATCGTCACCTCTTTTTTTTTAAATTATCCTGACATGCAATTAATTTAATACTAATTCTCTCGCATGAAATTAAAAAAATTATTTTTACTCCCAGCCTATACGTTTTAGTTAAAAACTATGATTAGGATTACCCATTAATATATTTAACTGTTTTCAACATCAATTAATTGATTATCGACATGTTTACACATAATTACTAATGTCGAGCGCAAGACTTAAACTCTGCAAGGATTGAACAGTGGTATCGGGCTGTGGAATTGAAATATTGACCTGGTCATTCCATTAACAAGAGTACTCTAATAGTCAAAATTAAACCCTGCAAAGGATTGGGTGGCGATACCATGGCAACGACGTTAAAAATCATCATCCTGGTTAACTAAAATCTAGGCATATTTAACCGAGAATCTCAGGATCAGAATTATTACATTGCCATCTGTCATTAAGTTGGAATTTCACAAACAGAAGAAATGTTAAAAGTTTAAATCGATGAATAAAAATATTAAAACCGGCCAAAGAAAACTCAGGAATCGTTGAATAAATAAAAACAAGGGAAACCGCCACTGGCCAATAAAATTTCACAAGCATTAATTCTCCAGGGTCATCATTGCTATAAAATGGTGCAAATATAAGAATATTTAACTCATCCCTGTCATTCCTCCGTCATAACTTAACGTTATCAAATAGCTAGGATAATTAATGTGTTTCCTGCAATTTCAGGTGGAAGGCAATAATTGAGACAACAACAAAGGACGTCGGGAACAGCAAGTCTCCACTTGCGGGGAAAAGTCCAGTCAATAATTACACAATACAACAATACATAGTCAAGATTTAAATCCCCCATTCACGCAAACCAAAGCTAAGGTTTTGGCCACAAGTTTATGGCAACAATCTTGTATTGAAAAATATACGCAGTCCCAACATGAAGCGATACTTACAGAACAAACCATACACAGACCATCGATTTGAAGCACAATACTAACAAGGATTATATAAAAAAAATGCAGGCAGAGGTTGGGTCATGTGCTCTTTCTGGCCATGAGAAGATGAGACAACTCTAGGAATAAAATCAATTCACAACCAACATTGAATCACAACACAACAAGGATAAAAAAAAAATGCAGGCAAAGGTTGGGTCGTGGGTTCAATCCTACCTAACTCAAGCTAAGCATCCAAGTCTAGCACGATCGTCCTGGTGTGTATTGTATCCAGACAATCACCCCTGCGCAAGGCTCCAAGGGAGAGCCCACTAGGGAGCACATGTAAAAATGTTGTATAAGTGTCATCCTTGAAGGAGGGTTGCGATTAAAATAAATCGGGATGCTTACAAGCATAAATTCAATTAAACTAAATTGACACAAGGGAAAACAATAAAAGAGAAGTAGTGATCACAAATCCAATACAACGAGAAGAAACCAATAGCCAACTGCCCAGAAAAAATAAAAATCGCAATCCACAGGAATCAAAAGTCGAAAACATCAACAATTGAAGGGGAGAGCCCGTTTGGCACAATAACTGAATGTCTCTAAGGTTTTCTACTTCCGCGCAATAACGGGTTTAATAATTTTAGCAGAAGAAATCAAGTAATTGCTACTGAAGGGAGCAGCTATAATACAACACAAGTTTAAAGATCCCAACTTGACTACATGTCAGCATACTAAAACCACAATAGAAATTTGAAACTGAATAAAAGCTTAGATATAATGCCTTATTATGAATAGATAAAATAGCTTCAAACTGAAAATGCACCGGTCGCTTCATCATCATTATTATTTTTCATGTGACAAAAATAAAATCCAACCTTCATCATTTTTATTATTCATATACAGGATAATTTTAACTAAAAAACAAACAAAATTCACATACGTGTATCGAATCTGAAGGCGATGATCTTATAGACGTTGTCCCACGCGTGCACTCCATCCAGATCTCTCTTTTTGACTGATGAGACCTCATCGGTAACTCCCAACCAACGCTAGGGGTACTCTTCTTCCCCCTGAGCCCCCCGAGCCGCAAAGGGGCCAGCCACACAATACAAGAGAATGCTAGCTCCCAGCTCACCTCTCAAGGTCGAGCTACCACTTTTTATCTGAGTTGGGTATCTCAACTCCCACAAGAGAAATTCAGTCAAGATACAATTTCGGCAACGTAACCTTACACAAACCAGACGTGATCCATACTCCTCCTCCGCCATCCTTTTTATAGAGTGTTCTTAGTGATTAGTTTCCAAAACCCTCATTAGATTCTTTTTATTAAATTTTAATTAAGATAAACCTCCCCTGTACACATGTCACTCGATCCCTTAGTTGCACCAGAAAATCAATTTTATTAATTAATTAAATTAGCCTATTTCCCTCACCCACCTAAAAGCATTCCTAAAAACGCTCATCGATGTCCCTTTATTCCCTTTCATTTCTTAAATGAATCACACCTTACTTAAATCCTAGTTGAGTTCACAAATAGAAAGTTACAAATGCTATATTCCCTACTATGTTAGACATTCCCCTTTTTCTTTAAGTTTCCACTTTTCTATCTAAGTTTAGAATTAGCAGGTTTAAACATAAGCAACAATTTACCCTTTTAATAATTTAATCCTTCATTAAAATTTTACTTGAATTATTAAAGTTCTAATATTCTTTACCCCTTTCTTGTTACATGTCCATTTAGTGTTTTTTATTTTATTTTTTTATCACAATTTCTACTTAGACCTAGGTTTAAATTCACTAGTCTTGGCAATAGTTTTAAGGGAAAAAATTTGTTATTAAACTTTACTCATACCCTCATTCAATTTACGGTTGACCAAGTCCTAAGGAGGCATAGTTTTCTAGGCACTAGGTTTATTAATCTTACCAAAGTTAAAATCACAGCGTGCCTTTCAGGACGGACTACGTGCTCCAAGGGTGCCACTCGCATGCATTCCAGTTTTATTTGTGCGATGTGCCCTTCAAGACGCACTACGTGCTCCAAGGGTGCCACTCGCCTCTTGACTAAATTTGGTAGACGTCAAACCCCGGAAGTCAATACTCCATCAGATGACCTTATGGGAGACTAAGGGCCTCTAAGGAATAAGGACCCTACCTTATTGTGCGCCCCTTAGAATCATTGTGAACGATTTTCAAATTCTTCCCTCATGGCATTGTGGGTCTTCTCGAACTAGGTAATGATTAAACCTACAGTTTGAGCCACGACTAGAGTGCTAGTAGTTTGTTTCCACACCTCTCCCTCAATGTCTCTGGTTGTCATGCGTCACCCCTTAACTCCAAATGTGAGTCTGGTCGGCAAGATATCGTCAGCCTACATTCATCAATGAAACATGTCAGCGATAACAATCAACATCATAATATCTATTCATATGTCACATCTATAATATCAAAACATTCAAACATAACAATCCACTCCCTGACTCGATCTGGAGTCCAAGGCGATCCATTGATGCCATCGACATCCTCTAACGTCTAGAGTCTTGCACACTCAGGAAAACCAGTCAATAGCACCTTTCGATATAATATAACGAGATAACACATCATCAGATCCTCAACATCTCATAATCATAATCAAAATAGTCAATATATAATGAATTGGATCACTTGCATGCAAGTGTCCTCAAAGAATAAGTCTAATCAGTGTGTTCAAGAGAGAAATGTTACATACACCCCCTCTTTTTTTAAACTTCATCCCGAAGTTTCACAGTATGTAAGTGCTGAAATAAAGTGTATCACAATATCATATGTCTAGTTATCAAACAAAAATAGAAACTGTTGACGCATATCAAATATGTCCTCTCAGGTCGTCGAGTGTGCACTATAGTTGTCCCACTAGACCTTTACCTAATCTACTATTCGATGTCGTAGCTGTCGAATGTGATGGTCTAGAATGCATATTGGCTCCGTCGTGAGTGCACCCTCATATGATACCTACAAGTAACTCATGTCAATAACATGTGTAGGATCACTAACATAATGTCTCAAAACAGATACGTGAAAAACATTGTGCATACGCCTCAAAGAATCAGACAAGGCTAGTCGATAGGCCACAAGCCCCTTCCTTTCCACAATATCGAAGGGTCCCATGAACCTAGGAGAGAGTTTAGCACCCTTTCCAAACTTGATCGAACTCTTATGCGGTTTCACTCGCAAGAAGACTCGATCACCAACTTCATAACTACAGTCGACACAATGCACATCAACATAACTCTTCTATCGATCCTGCACTTCCTTGATACTTCGTATTATTGTTTTCATTTGATCTTCCATTTCTTGGATTGCTTCTGGTCCCACCAGGACACTGTCCTCAAGCCGATCCCAACTCAAAGGCATCTGACATGGTCACCCATAAAGAAACTCAAAAGGCGCCATCTTAATGGTGCTTTGATAACTGTTGTTATATGCAAATTCTACCAGTGGAAAGAATTCCTTCCAATGATATCTTGGTCCATCACGTACATGCGCAACATATCCTCCAAGATTTGGTTTGTTCGTTCGGTCTGCCCGTCTGTCTCCGGGTGATATGTGGTACTAAATTTAAGTTGGGTTCCCAAGGCCTCTTGGAAACTAGTCCAAAATCATCGTGTAAACACCGATCCTCGATCGAATATAATCCTCTAAGGTACGCCATGCAACCTCACTATCTTGCTGATGAAAACTCTAGCTATGTCAAGTTCCTAATACGTCATACGCACAAGACTAAAATTAGCACTCTTCATTAGAGTGTCGACTACCACAAAAATCGAGTCATGTCTCCTTGTCGCAAGTGGCAATCCAACAAGGAAATCCATCGAAATGACCTCCCATTTTGATTATGGAATAGCGTGTGGTTGTAGTAATCCTGTCGGATGTCTATGTTCATCCTTCACCTGCTGACATTATAGACATCTTTCCATGTAGTTGACTATGTATGCCTTCATTCCTTTCTAGAAGAATAAGGGTTTAAGGTATGCCCTCATCTTTGTGACTCCAGGATGAGCCATGTACACGGATCTATGAGCCTCGTCTAGGATCAAACTCCTCAACTCATCGTAGGGCGATACATAAATTCGATTTTTAAATCTCAATAATCTGTCATTGTCCATAGTAAATCCCTCAAATTTTGGTACCATCATTCTGTTTTGTCCGATAAACTCCTTGACCTCTTTGTACCAGTCATCATCGTGATGTAAAGTTATAATATTTTCATGTAGATTCGTCTGAAAAGGAATCACTGAAAATATGTGTGGTCTCCGACTCAACACATCAACCACTCTATTCATTGTCCCTTTTATGTAAGTAATATCGAAATCGTACTCGCTAAGCAATTCTGACCAACGCCTTTGTCGCACGTTTAAGTCGCTTTGCGTAAAGATGTGTTGTAAACCACAATGGTCCATTTTTATTTTAAATTTTCGTCCAATAAGGTAGTGTCTCCATACTCTTAAGGAATACACAATGGCTAACAGTTCCAAATCATGCATCACATATTTATCCTCATGCCTTCTCAACTTTCTTGAGATGTAAGTGATCACTCGATCGTCTTGCATCAATACTTCTCCTAAGCCTTCCTTAGATGCGTCAGTGCATACTAAGAAGTCTGTGTCCATGTCAGGAACCTTTAGCATTAGTGTTGTCGTCAATAGCTCCTCGAGCCTCTGAAATGATTTTGTGTATTTCTTTGTCCAAACAAACTTCTTATTCTTCTTCTACAATTCTGTAATTGGATTTTCTATCTTTGAAAAACCCTCGACGAATCGTCGATAGTATCCTGTCAAACACATGAATTTACGCACTTCTAGGATATTCGCCGATGCAAGCCATTCCGTAATATCCTCAACCTTTGTTGGATCCACAACGATACCTTCGTGAAAACATGAGAACTGCTTCAACAATAATTAGATAATTAACAATCAACCCATCATTAGATAAATATCATAAGATCACGACCATCATCAAATAATCACCTTTTTTTTTTTTAAATATCCTGACATGCAATTAATTTAATACTAATGCTATCGCATGAAATTAACAAATTTATTTTTACTCCTAGCCTATACGTTTTACTTAAAAAATATGATTAGGATTACCCATTAATATATTTAACTGTTTTCAACATCAATTAATTGATTATCAACAGGTTTACAAATAATTAGTAATGCCCGACCACAAGACTTAAACTCTGGAAGGATTGAATAGTGGTATCAAGTTGTGGTATTGAAATATCAACCTAGTCATTCCATTAATAAGAGTACTCTAACAGTCAGAATTAAACACTGTAAAGGATTGGGCGGCGATACTGTGGCAACGACCTTAAAAATCATCATCCTGGTTAACTAAAATCTAGGCGTATTTAACCAAGAATCTCGGGATCAGAATTATTACATTGCCAACTGTCAGTAAGTTGGAATTTCACAAACAGAAGAAATGTTAAAATTTTAAATTAGTGGATAAAAATATTAAAACTAGCCAAAGAAAACTCAGGAATCGCTGAATAAATAAAAACAAGGGAAACTGCCACTGGCCAATAAAATTTCACAAGAATTAATTCTCCAGGGTCATCGTTGCTATAAAACAGTGCAAATATAAGAATATTTAACTCATCCTTGCCATTCCTCCATCATAACTCAGCGTTATCAAATAGCTAGGATAGTTATTGTGTTTCCTGCAATTTCAGGTGGAAGGCAATGAGTGCAGCTACCGAATAGCTGAGACAACAACAAAGGACTTCAGGAAAAACAAGTCTCCACTTGCGGGGACAAGTCCAATAAATAATTACACAATAAAATAATGCACAATCAAGATTTAAATCCCCCATTCACGCAAACCAAAGCTGAGGTTCTGGCCACAAGTTTATGGAAAAAAATCTCGTATTGAAAAACATACGCAATCCCAACATGAAGCGATATTTACACAACAAACCATACGCAGACCATCCATTTGAAGCACAATACTAACAAGAATTATATAAAAAAAACACAGACAGAGGTTGGGTCGTGTGCTCGTTCTAGCCATGAGAAGATCATACAACTCCGGGTATAAAATCAATTCACAACCAACATTGAATCGCAACACAACAAGGATAAAAAAAAACGTAGGTAGAGGTTGGGTCGTGGGTTCAATCCCACTTAACTCAAGCTAAGATTCCAAGTCTAGCATGATCCTCCTGGTGTCTAGTGTATACAGACAATCACCCCTGTGCAAGGCTCCAAGGGAGAGTCGCCTAGGGAGCACAGGTAAAACAGTTGTAGGAGTGACATCCTTGAAGGAGGGATGCAATTAAAATCGATCGGGTTGTTTACAAGCATAAAGTCAGTTAAACTAAATTGACACAAGGGAAAACAATAGTAGAGAAGTAATGATCCAAAATCCAATACAACGAGAAGAAACCAATAGTCGACTGCCCAGAAAAAACAAAAATCACAATCCACAGGAATCAAAATTCCAAAACATCAGCAACTTAAGGGGAGAGCCCATTGGCACAATAACTAAATGTCTCTAAGCTTTTCTACTTCCAAGCAATAACAGGTTTAATAATTTTAGCGGAATAAATCAAGTAATTGCTACTAAAGGGAGGGCTATAAAACAACACAAGTTTAAAGAGCCCAGCTCGACTACATATCAGCATCCTAAAACCACAATAGGAATTTGAAATTGAATAAAAGCTTAGATTTAATGCCTTATTATGAACAGATAAAATAGCTTCAAACTGGAAATGCACTAGTTGTTTCATCATCATTATTAGTTTTCATGTGCCGGAAATAAACTCCAACCTTCATCATTTTTATTATTCATATACAAGATAATTTTAACTAAAATACAAACAAAATTGACATACGCGTATCAAATGCGAAGGAGATGATCCCGTAGATATTGTCTCGCGCATGCGCTCTGTCCAGTTCCCGCTTGTTGACTGATGAGACCTCACTGGTACCTCCTAGCCAACGCTAGGGGTACTCTTCTTCCCCCTGAGCCCCCTGAGCCGCAAATGTACCACACACACAATACTAGAGAATGCTAGCTCCCAGCTCTCCTCACAAGGTCGAGCTACCACTCGTTATCCGAGCTGGGTATCCTAACTCCCACAAGAGAAATTTAGTGAAGATAAAATTTCGGCAGCGTAACCTTACGCAAACCAGACGTGATCCATACTCCTCCTCAACTATCCTTTTTATAGATTTTTATTAGTGATTAGTTTCTCAAACCCTCATTAGATTCATTTTATTAAATTTTAATTAGAATAAACCTCCCCCATACACATGTCACTCGATCCCTTAGTTGCACCAGAAAATCAATTTTATTAATTAATTAAATTATCCTATTTCCCTCACCCACCTAAAAGCGTTCCTAAAAAATCTCCTCGGTGTCCCTTTATTCCCTTTCATTTCTTAAATGACTTACGCCTTACTTAAAGCCTATTTGAGTTCACAAATAGAAAGTTCCAAATGCTAGATTCCCTACTATGTTAGGCATTCCCCTTTTTCTTTAAGTTACCACTTTTCTATCTAAGTTCAGAATTAGCAAGTTTAGACATAAGCAACAAATTACCCTTTTAATAATTTAATCCTTCATTAAAATTTTACTGGAATTATTAAAGTTCGAATTTTCTTTACCCCCTTCTTGTTACATGTCCATTTAGTATGTGTGTGTGTGTGTGTGTGTGTCTTTTTTTTTTTTTTTAATTCACAATTTCTACTTAGACCTAGGTTTAAATTCACTAGGCTTGGTGACAGTTTTGAGGGAAAATTTTTGTTTTTAAACTTTACTCATACCCTCATTCAATTTAAGGTTGATCGTGTCCTAAGGAGGCATAGTTTTCTAGGCACTATGTTTATTAATCTTACCAGATTTAAAATTGTGACGTGCCCTTCAGGATTCACTACATGCTCCAAGGGTGCCACTCGCCTACATTCTGGTTTTATTTGCGCGATGTGCCCTTCAAGATGCACTATGTGCTTGAAGGGTTCCACTCACCTCTTGATTGAATTTGGTAGACGTCAAACCTCGAGAGTCAATACTCCATCAAGTGACCTTGTGGGAGACTAAGATTGGTCAATGACATGTAGATTGGTCAATGACATGTACTTTTTTTCATTTATCCTTTTCTTCCATCTCACCCTCCATTTCTTCTTTTGGACACAAATATGATGTTGCAATCAATACTTGATCTTATATTGTGTTCAACCTTTTGAGTTTAAGTGATAATTCAAGCACAATTCAATTTGTACTTATTCATATTGTATTCAAAGCTCATCATTACCAATACATATATTGTATAATATAACACAGATAGAACACATGGAGTGTATAAGAGTACAAGAGCAAGAGCAATAGAAGATTGACAAAAGAGAAGATGATCAAGAGTAGGAGATGACAAGAGAAAGAGCAAGAGAGGTTAGTCTTACTAAAATTAAGACAACTATGCTAACTTTTTAAAATTGTAAACACAATGAATTAATTGCTTCATAGCTCAAACCATGCATGCAAATTTTGAATCAAAAAGACTTGAATTATAACTTCATAATTCCACTCCCCTTTAAAAAGTGTTTCCCTTGATGTTTGTATCTATGATGTACATCCATAAGCCAAGGTCCCATGTAAAGGTGTTACCCTCAATGATGAGAGAAAACTAGTCCAAGAAGTTTGTCCATAAGGGGCTCTTACATAAGGCAAGGCCCTATGTATGGATACTATGACCTAGGTTGGAAATGAAGTCATCCAAGAAATGTGCCCATAATCCTACACCCTAGGGACTAATGCTATCCTCAATGTTGAGAAATCATCCAAGAAATGAGTACATAAGCATGGGTCTCATGTATGGGTGCACTTGTTGGTTCCCATTGATGACACATGAAACTAATGAATGGCTGATGTTTTTCATAGTCAAAAGGATTCAAATCTTTTTTGACCAAGATATAGGACCATCCATAGCCAAAATGTCATCCACATAGTTTCAAAAGGTTAGTTGTGGATCTAGAGGGAGCAATACACATTGAAACTTGTAGATGTAAACTACTCATAACTTCCCTCAATGATGATCACTCCATATGGAGGATAGATTTATCAAAGAGAAGTTGAAAATAGTTTTCTTCCCTAAATGACCATTGATCATATATCATTTCTCACAAGCCTCGTATAAATCACACTAACCATATATGTATCTTGTATACTCATATTCAATGTGTCCCTAAAGTTATAAAATTTGGATTACTTCACATGCTTCTTGCAATTTTATACTTGGTTATTTACAAGAAATGGTTCTGTATGGACTACTTCATGGGTTGAATCATGTCAGTTTGCCTTAGAAATTTCTTCAACTTCTAGCAACCACTTCTTGTGATGCTTGTCAACTTCATAGAAAAATTAAGAAAACTAACATGATAAGCTTCTTCCATATAAGTTACGTATAAGCATTGATAATCCTCAATGATGGGAGATAAGATATCCATGTTAAATGTAGTTTAATCCATTGTAAGTATGAGAGATAAGGTTTTAAAATAGAAATTAGAGAATATTAAGTTAAATAGAGCTCCTTTGTGTGGCTAGGATATTGAGTTTGTGATTTTAAAATGACCATAACTTCCTTATTATAGATCAAAATCGCTACTATGACACAATTTTCAAAATGGCACTATCACTCTACTTCTAATGGCATTGGTCATGCTACAATTTGGTTCATAAAAAAAGAAGAAGAATAAGAGAGAGAGAGAGAGAGAGAGAAAGAGAGAGAGAGAGAGAATATTTTTCTACAAGAATTTTCCACAAGTGTTTTGAGGCCCCAACATCAAATGGGTGTAACTTCTATGATACTTAATAGAATCACTATTATGACCCCCAATTTAGAAATCGAACTACCACATTGCTTATGATGGTGCTTGTCCTACTACCATCTAATCAACCAACTAATATAAAAAACTACCCTAAGAAATATGTAAAGAAAAAAAAAATCTTCCCCTTTGCTAAATAAAATGCCCCCCAAAAGTGATTTGATACCACTTGTAATGATCCTTAATACACCTGGATATTATTAACAAGTATTGTAACCATGAAATGATATAAATTCTCTTTTACTTGATTAAATCATAAAATACTTTAAGGAAACACCATACCACGATATTTTTATGAAAGGATAAACACATGTTCGATTTCATCTTTAAGGGGGAAACCTCCCAATGAGATCATGCTCCAATACAATCACAATAGTTGACATTCCATAAATAGGGCTGTATACTTATTTGCAGTGATCTAACAAACCCTAACCACTATCGGCGTGTACATTAATGAATGGACCATACTACATTTATTATGTGATAACTTCCAAGTGGGCCTTATTTAATAATAGCTAACATAGTGGACTCAATACACATTATATTAAATGACTACTATTATTATACTATTATTGAATCAAGTAGGCCCTTTAACCCAGGTTACATCACTAAGAAGGATCCCACCACATCATGAACCAATCTTATGTATATTATGGGATTTTCTTTCTTTCATTATTTATTTAGGTATTACAAAGATGAAGAAAAGAAGGATGCGCATTCCTAGAGGATGGAATTGATCTAATTAATATATTTTCTATGTATTAAATGTTGTTAAAAGTCTTCAAATCCATATTCATGTTGGACACACTGACCACACTGAGAGGGGAGGGTGAACAGTGTAGGGATATTTTTTCTGACTTCTTTACAAAACACCTTTGTTAGCAATCACCATTTCCTCAATATTCATTACTTTCATTTATAACTAGTTGTTTGTATGTAATCATATCTCAGCAACAAACATCATCAATAAACCATCACCATAAAGAACACAAGGCATACAAGATATATGTACAAAATTCTTTTGTATTACATACTACAATCCTTAGGGTTTATCAGCATCAATTTGAAAGAGAAACAACTCCACAAGAACACAAACTCTCAATACAAGACTCAACTTGCAGATCTCAACACCAACTGAGATGTGAGAAATCCAATCCTCAAGTACAAGACCCTACTTGTGGACAAAACCAAATCTTCCAATAGGTACGTGACCTGTCAATAGTGCAACATATGTATGTACATGCCTTCCTATACTACAATATGCATATGTATGTGCTCTTCCTTATGCCAACCTGCGTACACCTTCAAAAGCTAGGGTTTCTGAAACTTCAACCTTTTGGCCCTTCATACCCTTTCTTTCTCTGTCACATCCACTTGTGACCTGTCACTACAATTTTCCTGTCAGTGCTCAATCTATACCATAACTAGTCACAAACATATCTATACCATCCAACAACTTATGCATGTTCCTCATGCATACACAATCAAATCATGGGTATCTCTCAAATAAAACAGAACTAAACTACTCAACCAACCAACTACCATATTCAAACATAAATACAAACATACAAATAATGCCTCAAGCATTCACCATACCATGAGCATGTCTAAATATCAAGACAATATTTACCCATACCAGAACCTCTATAGTAGATCTGAACTTGTAGAATGTTGATCTGGAACTTGCTTCAGACTTCAGGAACCTGGGATCATCATCCACTCAAATATTCATAACGTTTTCACCTGTACGCATTCTCCCTTTACTATATAATGAATTTACATGTGCCTTCCTTCACTTTATCCCATGTACGTACGTGCCTTGGCTCACTGCATCCCACGTACTCCTTCAGAAAACTAGGGCTTTCTGAACCTCTAAAACTTTCATTGTCAAATACTCAGACTTACAAAACTTCTAATGCATCCATGAGTACCTAAAATGAATCTTACACTAGAATAGATATTCAATAAACTCAAGATATTCTCACATAAGAGACCCTTTCTCTCTTATTTATGCTTCTCCAATTAGCTTCCTCATTTAACCAACTCTAACCAACTTCCTTATTTTGGGGCTAACCCACTTCTAACCACTTGTCCACTTATAACTACTTTCTCCAAAAATAGTAACTTCTCCACTTCTAGTTGCAACTAATTTATTTTTAATTATTTTCTTGTTTTAACCACTTAACCCATGATTAACCACTTTGACTAGTCAAGTTCCTTCTAGGAACTTCTAGAATAATTTGACTTTTTTTACCTTCTAGGGGCTTCTAGACAACACATGAGGGTTCTCCAACTTCACATGGCCATAAATCTCTAACCATGAGGAGTTATGTGACGTTCCACATATCACCAGAAATGACATGATGAACACTATCCATCTAGAATAGTCTCACTTACAAATTCACTGAGTTTCATTACATTATTACACAATCAACCTTGGGTTCTTTAACCACACATCTAGGATGACTCAACCAATTAACCATTTGGACTTCACAAATCATATTCCCATGAGGGTTTTCACCATAATGGGAACACTTTTGAGTTCATCCATTTGGTATTTATTATCAACCATGATAAGACAACATTCATCAACCTTTACATCAACCCATCTATACATCAATCCATCTGGAACATTAACCCATAACAACACATCAATATGACACCTCGTGACATTATCCCTCAGACATCAATTACATCTATGACCACATGATCCAACAATCAGTACATCAATGATACAATGACAATGCTTGACATCAAATCTCTGACATCAATACTTTGACATCAATGACAACATAATGCAACAATTCCTTCTATGATCATGTTGATAACCAAATGCTCCTTGCCAACAAAGGCTACATGTATATACCGATCATAATTTTGGGGAATTGTTTGTGGGTTAATGTGAGGTGTATTAAGAAGAGTACAATGGGTAGCCTCTAGCTGATCCAATTGTTCAAACCAAATTTGTACTAGTTTCCAATAGCTCAAGTGATTAGATATTTCAAAGATGAATTTGGTAACACATCACCCACTCCAACTTTTAAAGTATTGTTCATGAATTGGTTATATCAAGGCTTTGGTGGAATATCTGAGGTTGCATTTACATTAGTCACAAAGCTAACATCAAGTTAGCTCCAATACAATCACAATAGCTGACATTCCATAAACAAGACTCCATCCTTATTTGTAGTGATCTAACAAACCCTAACCACAATCGGTGTGTACATTAATGAATAGATCATATTACATTTATTATGTGATAAATTTTGAGTGGGCCTTATTTAATAATAAATAACATAGTGGACCCAATCCACATTATATTAAATGACCACTATTATTATAATATTATCGAATCTAGTAGGCCCTTCAACCTGTATTACATAACTAGGAAGGATCCCACCACATCATGAACCAATATTCTACATATTGTGGGATTTTATTTCATTCATTATTTATTTAGTTCCTACAAAGATGAAGAAAAGAAGGATGTGCATTCCTGGAGGATGGAATCGATCTAAGTAATATATTTTCTATGTATTAAATGTTGTTAAAATTCTTGAAATCCAGATTACTCCTATGATCATGTTGATAACCAAATTCTCGTTGCCAACAAAGGATACCTATCTATAGCCATCATAATTCCTGGGAATTGTCTATGGGTTAATGTGAGGTGTATTAAGAAGAGGACAATGGGGAGCCTCTAGTTGATCCAATTGTTCAAACCAAATTTGTACTGGTTGCCAATAGCTCGAGTGATTAAAAATTTCAAAGATGAAGTTGGTAACACATCACTCACTCCAACTTTTAAACTATTGTTCATGAATTGATTATATCAAGGATTTGGTGGAATATTTGAGGTTGAATTTACACTAGGAACAAAGCTAGTGTCAAGTTATCTCCAATACAATCACAATAGTTGACATTCCATAAATAGGACTCCATCCTTATTTGTAGTGATCTAACAAACCCTAACCATTATCAGCATGTACATTAATTAATGGATCATATTGAATTTATTATGTGATAACTTCGTAGTAGAACTTATTTAATAATAACTAACATAGTGGACCCAATCCACATTATATTAAATGACCACTATTATTATACTACTATCGAATCTAGTAGGCCCTTTAACCCAAATTACATCACTAGGAAGGACCCCACCACATCATGAACCACTATTCTATATATTGTGGGATTTTCTTTCATTCATTGTTTATTTAGGTCCTACAGAAATGAAGAAAAGAAGGATGTGCATGCATGGAGGATGGAATCAATCTAATTAATATATTTTCTATGCATTAAATGTTGTTAAAAATCTTGAAATCCATAGTCCTTCTATGATCATATTGATAACCAAATTCTTGTTGCCAACAAAGGCCACTTATCTATAGAGATCATAATTTATGGGAATTGTATGTTGGTTAATGTGAGGTGTATTAAGAAGAGGACAATGGGGAACCTCTTGTTGATCCAATTGTTCAAACCAAATTTGTAATAGTTTTCAATAACTCAAATGATTAGACATTTCAAATATGAATCCACTAACACATCATTCACTCCAACGTTTAAACTATTGTTCATTAATTGATTATATCATGGCTTTGGTGGAATATTTGAGATTGCATTTACATTAGGCACAAAGTTAGCATCAAGTTATCTACAAGGAGTAAAACTATGCTACTCACTTTAGAAATTTGTCTTATACTTGGGTGATGTTAGTAGTGTTGTGAGGAGGAGACACTTTCAAAAGGCATCATGGTGTTAACATACATTTGATTACTCTATATCAAGGAAACATTGTCTCTCACACATAAGGAAATTTTCATATGATGAGATGACTGTGTTTACCCTATCCATCTTTGCATCCATAATTTGTTTTCCTTTGATGATAAATTTATTTGTCCACTGCATATCAATATAAGTTAAACCAATTTGGGCCTACGAATTCTATTCTATGTATGTATTATTGTTTGTACATAGTATTTAGTTTGGAAATAGAGATATGACCTTTGCCAAGATATTAAGAAAATGTAATTACATTTTATTGCGAATGAGTTCTTGTGCATCATGGTTTTGGTCATATCATGTATAAGTTTTATTGCATCCGTTGAGATTTCAAATATGGTTTCACACATTCGACCTCCCAAGGACCTCCCAACCAGTGATTGTGTAACTAAAATCAAAGGTTGGGAGGTCCTTAGGATTCAAATGCCCTTGCGAATTTATGATCAATTGTTGTTGTAATAGTGTAATAGCTACAAATGAATAATTTATTTTAAAAAGAAGATGAATTGTTATTTTCTGATATATAATTTATTAATTGTATATTAAATTGTGCTTACACACTTTGAATATGAAGAAGTTTGTAACTATCATTGTATGTTACTTTCACAATCTCATTAAATAAGAAGGATTGCACTTGCCATTTTCATGGAGTTTGTGAACAATAAACTTAGATGATGCTTAATAAAGACCCTTTTGTTGATAATAATGGAATATGTGATGTGTTACATGTGAAAGAAGTTGGAATGGAAGAACAAGATTGTAGCAAGGACTATATTGAAATGTGGCACAACCACCAAATTTGGAGGAGAAATACTAGAATTGTAGAGTTGGGACTTGGGAACCACAATAAGGGAGCTTATATGTGTACAATAACGAGTCAAAATATTTATGCTCAACAAAAATAAAATCTATTTGTATTATAAATATTATTTTTTTTAAAGTTAAAAATGGTAGTATATTTTTATTTATAGAGAATAAAAGTACAATCTCACCAAAAGGGCCTATCATAGCAAAAACTAGGACCTTGTTCTGGTAAAAATATAAAAGGGCCACCCTAGGAATCTGTGTTGGGGGCTGCCAAATGAAAACCAGGCCCCTAATTGTTACATAAGATAAACTATATGGCTTGATCCAGTTCAATGCATTCCACACAACCCTCTTTGGCTGGAACAAAAGCGGGGGTAGAACCATATACGACCATGAGGATTTAAACTTAAGGAGGAAAAAACATAAATGAAAAAAACAAAAACCAGAGACAAAATATTAGAACCCAATAGTTGTAATGTTGAGGCCCACCAGGTACTCCAAACGTTCCTTTCCTTTGCTTCCCTTGCCAATCTTTCCATATGACGTGCTTGGCACGTTGTCATCCTCAATTTTAATTGGGTATTCTCGTGTTCCAAGAGGGTGTTGGTATTGGGTCTCTTTTCAAACTCTAAACTTGATCCCGTACTATGAGCAGAAAAAGAGATCAAAATTTCCATCGATAATTTCAATCTTCTGGAGGGTCTGATCATTGTCCCTTTTGGCCTATGCCATGGCCTGTGCGACCACTTATTTCACAATCCAATACATCTCTGCTAATTGGAAGTATTTGGTTTCTTTGGTGTGGGTGTATTTAG
This sequence comes from Picea mariana, assembly GCA_032191745.1. NCBI lineage: Eukaryota > Viridiplantae > Streptophyta > Pinopsida > Pinales > Pinaceae > Picea > Picea mariana. Next base: position 76,420 of record JASDQU010103325.1, on the reverse strand, counting down.
GGTCATCTACCCAGTACTGCACATCTCTTACTTTGTCTGTGTCTGATTTTAGGTGTCATTGGCGCCTGAAAACTTCCTCAATGCCCGTTGTGTGCTTATTCTCTTTCTCTGTGCTTAGGTGCTTATAACACATCTCAGTCATCCAAGATGCTCAAGCTTCCCTTGAGCGAGTTTCCTAGCATCTCAAAGATGAGGTATCTGATTGTTTACCTTTCAGCCTACCCCCTTTATGGCCATGGCTCGAGAAATTAGAAGATCTATCTCCTCTGAGATTGTCTCCTAGATATGTTTGTAATGGTACTGGTCCCAAGTCCCTCTATCAAACTAGAAATAAAAAAATCTCTTCAGAGGGGTCTTACTATTCGTCGACCATCTCTGATGCTTCTGAGGCTTAGAATTTTTTTTCTTTCTTTTCTTGGGGCATCAGGACTTGGCCCATTTAATAACCAATATGGCATGCCCAAAGGGGGTTACATTCCCAAGGTCTTGAAGTCCTTTCCTCCTTGCTAAGGTGTGGGCCATTATGTCTGTAACATGGTTCATCCAGGAGGTGGATGTACCTGCCATCCTTTTAGCCTTCTACCCTAAACTACCTGAATTATGATTCTCCTCTACCCTCGGAATCTGACACGAGCTCCCAATGTTTTCCACTTCCTTTCCATGATGAGGGTACTCTACCTCAATATGAAATAAACACCCTCGATCCTTACCATATGCTATTGACGTACTAATCCGAGTGCTTCTTGAGAAGCCTCTACCCCTGTAATCTTCCTTTCGAGCATCCATTAGATTATTACAGGATTTTAAGATGGTCATTATGAAAACCAACCCTTACTAATACATGATCCCTCTCTTCATGATGAATTCTAGTTGTGTCATAGGCAACGTGTGTTTCCTCCATCTCTTTGTAGAGACGAGTGGCATCAGAGGGTGACTCTGATTCGTCAGCTAGGTCTAGGTCTCTCAACCTTTCGATGATTGTCCCATACCCTTCTGTCGATTCCCCACCTGTTATCGTTTCCACTACCCGACAAATCACATTTCATTTCATGTCAATATCGCTTATCCTCGTGGCTTCTTGCCAAGTAGATTTCTCAGTGGGGTCCCCCAAGTGTCACTTCATCGTTCGAGACTTTCGTTAGTGTTACACATCAAAATTACTCACTTCAATGATGACCTATTGTCGTCATTACAAGTGTCGCAAGTGTTGCATTTTAGCCACAAGTGTCGCAAGGGTCGCAGACATCATACAGTCATCTTGCCTATGTCGTGTCTCAAATGAAATCACAAAGAGCACTTGAAGACACCCTCAGAGACTAGTTAAATAAGGACATGTCATTTGACGAAGAATACAAATCCTTTTTCCTTGAGAAAACCACTTAAAAATCATTTTTGAAGGGAAACACTCCCCTACCCACTAGTAGGGAGTGCTGGCGCTCCCTGGCCTTCTTTGGGGGAGCATTGTAGCACTATGTGCACCATTCTAGGGGAGCGCTTGTTTGTTTTGAGGAAATCTTGGGCAGCACTCCCCTACCCACTAGCAGGGAGTGCTAGCGCTCCCTGAACTTCTTTGGGGGAGCGTTGTATCGCTCTGTGCACTGGGGGAGTGTTATGTTGTTGAGAAAATTTGGAAAAGATCCCCCTTATCTATAAAATCAGTTGGATTTGAATCTGAGGTCAAGGCTGGATCTTAGGGAGGATCCACAACTGATGGAGAAAGATCCTCAACCTATCCCAAGAATCTCTAAGGTGGTTAGGCCCCTCCAAGCTTATATAAGGAGGCCTCCTCATGGTGAAAGGGGGCATGAGAGAGATACATAACTTATGATCTCATAAGGAAGGGGCATGGAAGGGTTTTAGATATACCAAAGCTACGATCTCATGAGAAGTTGTATGAGGAGACATTGAAGGCATCAAACTTATGATCTCATAAGGGAGATAATCAGTCAAGCATAGTCATTTTTTTTGTGGAGAATTTGAGCAAGGGGTTGGACAAGGAGAGTTGGAAGAGGTTGTTGCAAGTTCATCAAAGGTCTGTAAGTATCTCTATTGAGTTCTCATTAATACATGTCTTCGAATGTTTCCTTCAAGATTATGTATACCTACATGAACGTGTATTTAATAGATAGATCTGTTTTCAAACTAATCATAGTAGAATAGGAAGCATGCTTTGTCTTTGATTGGATTGTAGGACTTGTTAAAGAGCTTGAGGTTCAGAGCTCAACTTGTACTGGGCGAGGAAAAATGTTGTAAAAAAGGTACATCTTCTTCCTCTTCTCTATAGATTAGCTTAGCTAGGTTTAAAGGGATATTAGTGATCAAAGTTAGCACCTTTTTGTCTTGATCTTAGAGGTCTAGGATCCAAGAGGGAATTCACCTGTCAGCAGGGGGATTTTCCTGTAACAAAAATTGGTGACTCCACTAGGGACCAAAGATTTCAGTTTTGGTTTCCTTCCTTAGTATTGTTTTCGTCTTTGCTCACTTTTAGATCTTATTCATGTTGTGTTTCTGATTCTTAGTTGTGTTCTTGGCTATTGGATTCATCCCATACACACTCAATTTCTGGATTTTCTTGAGTTTTTTTAGTTCTAGGCAAGCTTTTGTTCTTCTAAGAAGCTAGCACTCCCTTGCCTCTACAACCAAAGCACTGGCACTCCCTTACAGGCTCCCACAGATAACTGCAACACTCTAGTTCCCTTGATGCCAGAGTGCTGGTCTTTTTCTGCTAAAAAACCTTTTGGGAGTTGATCTCTGAGTATAATTTTTTGTTGATTCATCTACTCACGGTTATCACCATATCAGTGTGTCTTTGTTTTGGCCTCCAACATTTTGATTTCTAAGAATTTATGATGTTTTGTTTGGATTTTTGACATCTTCCTTCCTTCCTTTGAGTCATTCTTCTTCTTTGATATTTGGAGTCAATCTACTTCTTTTTTCATTTATCTGATTGAATGAAAGTTGTTGTAAGGAAATTCAAAGATCTATCCACTGTTCCATTTGATATTTGAGGTCATTTTTCCCAAGAAATTACTCTTGTATTTACTATATTTTCCTGCCTTTCAAATCACTTTTATTGTTTTTTCATCATCCATTAGCCTTCTCCTACCTTCACTAGCAATTTCACCAATTTTTATGGATTTTAGGTGAGTGTTTTGCATTTTTTGGCTCTTTTTCTTCGATTCTAGGAGGACTAGCGCCCCTCCATAGGCCATACCAGAGCGTTGATCTCTATCTAGTGCTCCCCTACAATGTTTTAGGGAGCGTTGCAACGCTCTGTACCCTTGAGACAGGGATCACTAATCTCTTTTTTGAGGGATTCTGCCTTCTTCTACCCGGTCTTTTGCAGCCTATTTTACAGAGGTCTTTACCTAGATTCTATGGTTGGTTTGTGAAGTTGTTTGGATTGGTTTTTGATGCTTATCACCCCCTATTTTTTTTATTGGATATTGAAACCTTTTTCATAAATGTGAAATTGCCTTTTCTAGCTGCTTGTTTTGTCGGGACAATTTTGAGTGATTTCTCTTTCTCCCTGTCTTTTCTTGGATTCTTCTCTACATTTTATTGTGTTCCTTGAATGATTGGTTGGTTGTAGAATCCTTTATTCTGTTCTTGTCAGAACAAGTTTCTACTTGTTTTCTTTCATACCTCATTTTCTTGAGTGCATGCTTTGTATGTAGCCTTTTTGCTTCGTGTATTTTGCATCTGCATAAGACTCTTTCTCTCGATTGAAAGTAGTGGAGCATCAAAGGATTTTTATTCAATTTACGTATACATTATATTCAAACAAATAATATAGATGCATTCTTTCTTTTGGGTAGTGAAACTATTTTGCATTTGAAGTATCGAAATTCCATGGTTTTTGGCATTTTTTAGTCTTAAAATCTTAAAATTTTAGAATCGTGTATTGGTGTATAGTCTCTTTGACTCATTTCTTGAAGATATTGACATTGATGAGTTTAATAAAAAATTTGGGACATTATGCATTTGGGAATGATAAAAGTTTTCTCCTTCTCGTAATATAGCTTTCATCAAAGTGAAACATTTGCATTCTCATTTCTTTGCATTGTTTAGAGTCGGTCAAAACATCATTTAGTCCGCTCCATTTTCCTCTTGAGTAAACAAAATCCTTAACATCAAGCGCTAAACTAAAATTTATCAGACATTTTTACATTTTATGTTAGCAAACCTACATTAGCTTAAGGTGTAGGGCTTTGGAATAGGTTGAAAGGATAACTTTCCAAAGCTGTCAAACAAACTTAGCATCTTGCAATAGGGAGAGAAAATCCAATTTTTATATAAGCTTACTATGATCCCCCTCTCACACAGGGGTTACACACGAGGTTGCATTCGAGAGCGTTACAGAGATTATCCCTCCATGGTTTAACCGTTCGTAGTAGTCAAATCGTATATTGGGGGTTCTTCTTGAGGTTCAACTGTTCGTAGTAGTCAGATCGTATATTGGGGGTTCTTCTTGAGGTTCAACTATCTTCATTTGGTCTTGGTGCTTCGTGAACTCCAAATCCGTTCGGGGTCCTCTGGAGTTCTACCAGTCCACTTGTCCTCAGTTCTCTTGAAGGATTTCAGATTTGTTATCCTGCACATATGCTCAGACTGGATTTTCGACTGTACCCACCCAGGGGCTGACTATGAGTTGGTGACCTTAGTAGCCATAATATTCAGGCTCCTACACAAGGTGACGGTGAAGGGAAGTCTCACTGTACCTGGACCAGATGTTGGCCAAACTCACTTGGGCTCCTTGGAGGGTAAATTCACAATTACTGGGTGGAATCTTGCACCAAGGTGCAAGTTTGTTAAGTAGGTCACCAACGTAACTGATCCACCCGCTCTATCCCCTCCCCTTCCTATATTGATCTCGCGACCTTGGATTTCATCACCAACAAGTGGTTTCATTGTGGGAAGTTTTGTTTGATTGTTTGCTTCTTAGATTCATAGCGTGTGTTGCTTGTTTTACTTAGTGGACCTTAGGTCAAGTCAGTGTTAATGGCATCAAATCCTGGGAGTACCAATGGAGTAACCCCTTGTCTCGGGGAACCTTTCACCTTTCCTTCTTTTGGAAACATTGGTCCTCTGTACATTTCCATTATGAGTCTTTTGGGACTCACCATCGGATTACCGGTTTGGTTGTTCCCCACTCCAGTGATCTTAAATCTTCCCAATGCTTCAGCTGCACCTAATGCTTCAGATGTAAGTACACCACCCACACATCAACCTCATGTCGAATTTTCACCTTCTTCACCCACTAAGCCTCCTTCCCTTTCTCCTTCTTCGCCTAGTGAAACTTCTAAAGCAAGTAGTCAGGTTGATAAGAAGAAGAAGAAATGGAAAGAGAAGAAGAATAAGAACCCAAAAAGGACCAAGCCTCCAACCATATCAGATGTTGGATCCAAGAAAACACCTACTATTAATCGTACTAGGAGTGTTGATGAGGTCAACAAGATTAAAATGAAGAATCTGAAACCCAAATTCCCTTGCAGTATTTGTAAGGGTGACCACTTTCTGAGGGATTGCCCCGGTCTTCCCAAGGTCTTAGAAATGTGGCCCTCCACATCATCAGCCTCTGCTAGACATGTTGGTGATGCTCCGTCAACTAGTGAAATGAAGGTTGGTAAGAAGAAGACAACTGCCAAATTTCCTTGTATGTTATGCAAAGATGATCATTATTCTCACCTTTGTTCTTGTATGGACGAGGATTCTTCTCTTTTGGTAAAGCTTCAACTTCCAACTGGTTATCATAAGATTCCCCGCAACCCATCGTTGGTTGATGGAATGGTCAATCTAGTTTCATCCCTGGTCAGTCCAGTTGATCAGGTGATCAATATAGTTTCATCTGCAGTTGAACCACTAACCCAAGTAGCTGATCTAGCTCCATCATCGATTAGACCCACTTTTCATATGAAAAGTGAAACCCAAGTGACTGATCTAGTCCCTTCACCGGTCAGCCCCACCCTTCATACGAAGAGTGCCAAAGTGGTCGATCTGATTCCATCCTCATTCAATCCCACTGTGTCGTTATAGAGTGAAATCCAAGTGGTCGATATGTTTCCATCTGTCGACCCTATTCTCCCCTTGGAGAATAAAACCTAATTGGTCAATCTGATCCCATCATCGGTTGATCCTACTCTCCCTCTAAAGAGTAAACCTGATAGTGCCCATGTTTTTCTCGTTGATATAGAATCTACCATGCTGGGGGGCATTCCTCCTTCTTCTGTGAAACACCCTCCAAGTAATGAGGCCATCCTTTTTTATTGGAGTGTGATAATTGGACCTCGTCTTCCCTCTCACATTACTTTCAATATTACAGTACAGGTTTGTGGTCAAGACGTTCCTCATGCACTGATAGATGAAGGTTCATCCATTAGTATTTTGTCCTCTGTTGCTTGGCAATATTTGGGTTATCCTTAGCTTGTGTTGGTTACCTAGATTATGTTCAATTTTAACAGAAGAACCAGTCACCGTTTAGGGATCCTTTCCATGTTTCCCATAACTTTATGAGGGAAAACTATCTTTATTGATGTTATGGTAGTCCAGGACCCCTTGGATTTCGATTTACTCCTTGGGAGAGATTATGTCTATGACATGAAAGCTATTGTGTCCACTTTTTTCTGTTTGATATCTTTCCCTCAAGATGGAAGAATTGTGGCTATTGATCAACTCTCAGTTGTTGGTCCTAACTTGATTACCAACCCAATGAGCTCCCTAAACGGTTCTTATATGCAGACGGTATTTCCCCCGCCACAGGTCAATTATGTGGAATTATCTCCCATGCCTTCAGTTTAAAATGAAGATGAGCCTCTCACTTTAAGCTCATCCTTTTGTGAATTAGATCCCGTAGTTGACATGGTGATATCTTCAATAGGGCTATTAGACCCAGATCTCCCTACCCTTATCGAGGTCGATGACATGTATTCCTTCGAGAGTGCTTCTCTTCCATCTAGTGAAGATCTCTTGGAAGACATAATAGACGTTTGTCCCTTGTCATGTATTCCTTCCAGGGCATTATCCTCTTGGAATCCATGATCAAGCAGAGTTTACGAGCATAGTTTTCCTCTCTATAGAAAGATCGTTAAAAAATGAAATAAACGCCACGAGCATAGTTTTCCTCTCTATAACAAGCTCGTTAAAAAATGAAATAGAAATATGGGGATTGAACCCAGAGCCTTAGCATAGTTCTTTTCCCGTGTCAAGATCGTTAAAAAATGAAATAGTCACCTCTCCTAACAAGTAGAATCTTTCTTTAGGTCTCGCATTTGAACCTTCATTTCATCCACCCTTATCCTTTTTCTCCATCTAGTACAGAAATCGGTGACAACCTCAAAGTCAGTGAATGAATTGAAGCTTGGGGGGGCATGTCTCCCGCCTTTGATTATCATTCTAGAGTTAATCTCCTATCTTTTCAAGCTGGGGGCAGAGTACCAACCATCCATGGGTACCCCAACCTTTGGAATTTACATTGGGAATTTACAAGCATACTTCAATTTTGTTTCAAGCTTATGTAAAAATGAAACCAATAACGAGCATGGTCTTAGTTCCTTCTCACGCTCGAAAAAACATGAGAACGCATCGAGTAAACTTTTATCTCTTTTTTGGACTCGCATGGATAAAAGGAACCCTTGGAGTCAGCTTTAAGCTCTTTTCAGACCCTCTAAACATGAAAATATTGTCGAGTGATATTGCTTCCTTTCCCACTCGTTAAAAGGTTTGAAAGGGCCTCTTTCAAGTGATAATTTATCTTTTTTTCGGCCTCTCGAGACTAAAATTATGAAAAAGGACAACACTGGAGTCTCCTTTAATTTCTTTTCAGACTCTCTAAACATGAAAAACCACCAAGTTTACCTTCTCTGGACTCATTTAAAAAAATATACATTGAAGGGCCCATACGGGACCGAACCCTTACTTCTTCTGGTTCGTTAAACAAAAGATGAGGGACTTACCGAAGGTGATTTATATTGAGCATGTGTTACCCTCCTCGATCTCATAAAAATAAAAAGAGGTACTCGTCTATCTGGATGGGGGGGGGAATTTGAAGGAAGCAAGCCAAGCAGTTTTTGAAAACATCACCAGTCACTATTACAGTCGCCCTTGAACACAACACTTTGTCTTTGCATACATATTATTCTGCTGAACCTCTACACTGAACCAATCCTCTAATTTCATTTACTCCTTTGTATCACCCGATGAAAGTCACAGTATCCACTGCATCATCATGTTTTGGTCCATGTCATGTTTTTGTTGTTGTTCCTCGGTGTTCAAGGGAAGTGTCTACCTCGAGAGTCAACCATCACAAATTTCTTGTTTGAAACACCTGCATCAGTCCATTCTCATCTGATTCATCAACTTACATCTATGTTTTAGTTTCGTGTCATTGATGGGGGATACATCAAGGCCCTCCTTCGATGAGTCTATTCCTGTCGAATCCAACACATTATCCAGGAACTAGACTTAGAAACCAATTAGTTCCTTGGGACCTGCATGCCTCAATGGAAATCCTCCTTGCTTCCAAAAGTAGGTTTACATTATTGACCTCTGATCAGATGATTCCACGAATGTTTGACTTCATCTCATTTATTCACATTCACAGGAATGTACTAGGGTAACTTGAGAATCATTGACATTAATGGTGATTTCCCTCGCACTTGTTAACGGTTTACCTCATTGACCGGTAATCAAGTGGTTTCTTCCATGTTCAACATCGGGACATCTATTCACATGGTTAGACTCATACTTCATCGGGATCAGTAAGAAGACCCTAGGTTGAGTGATCACTCTGATATGTACTTTTCCCAGGATGTGACAGAGTTTCTCTTGAATATTGACACATATACTGTTACATAGATCCACTTTGTATTGGTCTGTGGCTATGTCTTGTCGTCTCGTAGATCCACCATGTATTTTTCATTTCTACGATCAGTTCATGTCATGGAAGTATAGATCCACATTTTATATTTGGTGGCTATACCTTTTTGTTAATATAATTATGGATCCGTAGTGTATCTTATGGCAGCCATACCTTGAACATCTTTATCACACAAGCATAGGTATGTCTGCCTTGGGTTTGAAACATATCATAAGATCTATCTGATGGTTGTATGTACCTTCTAATGGGTTCTTTGAGTCCATACCCTTGCTCGAAAAAGTCTACAAAGTACTTCAGTCATTATTTTCTGTCTTCTAACTTCGCACTTTGGGGGGCAATCTGTTACACATCAAAATTACTCACTTCAATGATGACCTGTTGTCGTTATTACAAGTGTCGCAAGTATCACATTTTAGCCACAAGTGTAGCAAACATCATATAGTCATATTGCCTATGTCGTGTCTCAAATGACATCACAAAGAACACTTGAAGACACCCTCAGAGGCTGGTTAAAGAAGGACATCTCATTTGACGAAGAGTACAAAGCCTTTTTCCTTGAGAAAACCACTTAAAAATCACTTTTGAAGGGCAGCACTCCCTTACCCACTAGCAAGGAGTGCTAGCGCTCCCTGACCTTCTTTGGGGGAGTGTTGTAGCACTCTATGCACCATTCTATGGGAGCACTTGGTTTTTTGAGGAAATCTTGGGCATCACTCCCCTACCCACTAGAAGGGAGTGATAGCACTCCCTGACCTTCTTTGGGGGAGCGTTGTAGTGCTCTATGCACCATTATGGGGGAGTGTTATGTTTTTGAGAAAATTAGGGAAAGATTCCCCTTATCTCTAAAATCAGTTGGATTTGAATCTGAGGTCAAGGATGGATCTTAGGGAGGATCCACAACTGATGGATAAATATCCTCAACCTATCCCAAGAATATCTAAGGTGGTTAGGCCTCTCCAAGATTATATAAGGAGGCATCCTCATAGTGAAAGGGGGCATGAGAGAGATTGAGAGATACCTAACTTATGATCTCATAAGGAAGGGGCATTGAAGGGTTTTAGAGATACCAAACTTACGATCTCATGAGAAGTGGTATGAGGAGACATTGAAGGCATCAAACTTATGATCTCATAAGGGTGATCATCAGTGAAGCATAGTCATTTTGTTTGTGGATCATTTGAGAAAGGGGTTGGACAAGGAGAGTTGGAAGAGGCTACTGCAGCTTCATCAAAGGTCTATAAGTATCTATATTGAGTTCTCTTTAATACATGTGCTTGGCCTGTTTCCTTCAAGATTGTGTATACCTACATGAACTTGTCTTTAATGGATAGATCAAGTTTCAAACTAATCATATTAGAATAGGAATCATGCTGTGTCTTTGATTGGATGGCAGTACTTGTTAAAGAGCTTGAGGATCAGAGCTCAACTTGGACTGGGCGAGGAAAAACATCGTAAAAAAAGTACATTTTTTTCCTCATTTCTATAGATTAGCTTAGCTAGGTTTAAAGGGATGTCAGTGATCAAATTTAACACCTTTCTGTCTTGATCTTAGAGGTATAGGATCCAAGAGGCAATTCACCTATCCATAGGGGGATTTTCCTGTAATAGTTACACGCCTTCATTTTCTAAGTAATCCACTACTGAGTTGGTACTTCTTCGAACCTGGGATGGAATTAGCACATGGAAGTGTTGCATCAAGCTAGTGACTCGCATCCATCAATACGAAAATCTCCAATTTTTGGAGATTTGTTTTTGGGTTTGACCCCTCTCTCAGGAAATTTAGAGTTGTTATGATCAGGAGAGAGTATCCTTCCACCAACACACTGAATATACCCTAGTGTTTGTCCATGTCCAAGCCTCTAATGAGTCCTTCCATCTCTGCATCAATGTTAGAGTCATAGATGATTTTAGGGGCTAAATTTTGCAATGGGCTAATTTTCCATGGTTTTTCTCAAAAAAATATTCGCCAATTTCCATTTTTTGTAAAACCGATTTGCCCAAATTCCATAAAATAAAATTATTTTACCTCAAAATTCGCCAAAAAATTATCGAAACTATATAAAATCCTTGGAAATTTGAATATTTTTACAAAACTATCGCCAAACATTTTACATTTTGCATATTAAGGACTAGTAAGATTAGCCCATGTTGCTACATTTTAATATAAATTTCCATTCTTAAAATCACCCCTGGTTAGAGTTATACCCCATATTGTTGGCAAACATGGCCAAGATTGTCCCCTCCGAGTCTCACAACAGTCCCACCGCACCATATTTCCTAGGGTTTTCCTTGGAGGCACCGTCGAAATTCAATTTTGTAGTTATTTTTTATGGTGCCTTCCAAACTTGGTTTGTTGCTTCTATTTTTCGAGGAGGAGTTTTGTTAGCTTGTTGGAAGGCTAGGTCAAAATTCCAATGTCTAAACATGTCTTCTTCGCCCACAGGTAAAATTCAGTCTTCCACTGACCAAGTACTCACAGCAATGCATTCTTTCACATTTTATTTAATTTTATTCCACACTCCCTAAATAGGTATGGAATTTTGCTTAAAAATTATTCTATTTATTTCTTTCCACATGTTCCACATCGAGAGCCTTGGAAAAATCTCCCAATCTTTTTCAGGATGGGATTTTGGAATGGCTTGATTAACCAATGGGTAAGTAGGTTTGTTGGGTCATCTCTGTCAGTCTCATCTCTCTAGAACATCATTTCTCCATTATCCCAAATCCTTTGCGATTCTCCGCAGGACCAGAAGAGATGGGACAGGGTTTCCTCCTTTGTTTTGTAGATCATGTAGATGGAGGGGCCTTCATACCATTTCTTTCTTATTTTATCCTAAGTAAACACTTTTCTAGAGAGAATCATCCACAAGAAGGTTTTTATTTTAGGCCAAATCCCAAGTTTCCAGATGCGTTGCCAGTCCTTTCTCTTGTTTGTTTCTAACAAATTCGTTGCTTGTAAATACATATCTTTAATTGTGTACATCCTCGCCTTTGTTTCCCCATTGGATAATATATGGACCATTTTTTATTCTTATATGTCTAAGGGAGAGATCGTCTTTAATGTAGTTTAAGACAACTGGACAAGCCAGTCTACCGGATCTTTCCAAATTCTAGCTAAATAAGCTTCTAGGGAGCCCACGCTTTCTCAATAATGATAGACTTGGGTCCATCCTTTTTCCAACATGGAGGTTCTATCCCATTCCATTCCTTCCTGATTTGCTAGGGTTGGGAGTTTCTCCCAAGAATCATCCCAAAAGAGGGTGGTCTTCCCATTATGCACTTCCTAGAAGCTTTCTTGTTGAACTAGTTCTCTATTCTTCCAAGAAGAATTCCATATGAGAGATCCTTGACGGTTCCCATCCATGTGGATGAGTTCCTGAGGTTATACCTTGGTAGAATATTTGTTTTTCCACACTTTGACCCAGAAATCCTATGGGTTAGTAATCCATCTCCACCATAATTTGGCTACTAGAGCCTGACTTGCATGCAGGGGGTTCTTGATGCCTACCCCTCCATGGGACTTTGGTTTATAGAGTTTTTCCCAAGATATTGAGGCCCATTTTTTATCTTTTGTTTCCCCTTCCTAGAGAAATGATATTTGAAGAGTCTTAATATTTTTCAATATTTATTTCATAGCTGCCAACATGGAGAATAAATATAGGGGCATGGAGCTAAGGACTGATTTAATGAGAAGAATTCTTCTAGGAAGATTTAGGAATCCATGAGTCCATTTGGTTAGCTTTGTTTCTATATTATCCAAAATATCTTGCCACAAAGTATTAACGAGGTCCTTGTCAAGAAGTGGGGCTCTAAAATACTTGGAGGGGAGACTGGATTTTTGGAACCCAAGAATCTTGGATATATGTCTTTGGACAAGAATAGAGGTGTTAAAGAAAAATATTTGAGACTTATCAAGGTTAATGAATGTACCTAACGATTCTTTATAGAGTTCCATCATGCATCTGATAGCTTTGGCTTCTTTGACAGTAGGGATTCCCATGAGAAAGTTGTCATCGACGAACTAGAGGTGGGTCACAGGCTCTAACTCTTCTTGTAGTCTTAGCCCTTGAAGTTTGTTCTCCATCACCTCCTTCTGGATCAATATTCCCAAGCCATCTGCTAGGATAATATAGATATAAGGGGATAGGGGATCACCTTGACCAATACTTTGTGTCGGGTTGAAATGTTTTTATGGGGAATCATTGATAAGAATTGAGAAGAAGGTTGAGGAGACCAACCCAAGAATCCAATGGACTCAATCCTCTGCAAATATGAAAGCCTCAAGCATTTTTCTCAGGAAGTGCCAACTTATTCAATTCTAAGCCTTAGACATGTCTAATTTAATGACCATGCCTTATTTTCTTGATTGCTTCACTGAGTGGACTATTTCGTGGGAACTATAATCCCATCAAGGATTTGTCTCCCTTCCATGAAACTGCCATGTTCCTTGGAAATTATATTTTTTAACAAAGGTTTGAGTCTATTGGCCACCAGCTTAGAGACAATTTTGTAGATAACATTACAAAGCGCGGTTGGTCTAAACGTTTCTTCTGTATTCACCTCATTTTCCTTTGGGATTAGGGATAAAAAGGTGGTGTTTAAAGCTTTGAGCATGGAGCCTGAAGTTTGTGATTCTTCCACAACCTCCCAGATGTCGTTTCCAATGATTTTCCAACACTTCTAGAAGAACTCAGAAGTGAAGCCATCTGGGTCTGGGGACTTCCCCATTTTCATTTCCATGACTATTCTTTCTACTTCCTTCATGGAGGTCGAACCCATTAAAAATTGATTTTGGTCTTGGGTGATAAGCTTAGGGATGTGCCTATAAATCTCTTAGATAACCTCCTTCTTATCATGATCTAGCTCTGTGAGGAGTGTTTTAAAATGGTGGACCAATTCCTTTTCTATATCTTCAGTAGAGTTGGCTCTTTCACTCGAGCTTTGATTAATAGCCGAAATCTTATTCTGATTTCTTCTTTGAAGCACGGAGTTGTGGAAGAATTTTTTATTTCGATCTCCTTCCTTTATCCATTAGACTCTAGATTTTTGCTTACAGAGCACTTCTTCTTGAATTTCTCACTTGTCCAACTCCATTCTTATTTGATTTTCCCTTCCGTTCATATTCTATGTTGTAGTTCCTAAATATGTTAATCGTTGAATTGTCTCCATTTATGTTTCTAAACGATTCTTCTCTTCAAAGATATTTCCAAACACTTCCTTATTCCATTTCTTGAGTTGGATTTTGATGTTTTTTAGCCTTTGTTGGAATTGGTACATTTTTTTGCCATTTAGGTTTTTCCACTCTCCCTTGTAGGTTTCAATATTTTTCACAAAATCCTAGTGATCCATCCATAATTTTTCCAAACAAAATGGTCGTGGGCGTGGCTCTAAATTTTCCTTACAAGTGAGATTGATCGACCAGTGGTCCAATCCAAAGAAAGGGAGAACTTGTTGGACATATTGTCATTTATGTCAATAGTCAATGTGATGATATGTTGCTAATGATGAATTACCATAGATGAGATTGTCATTGATGTCAACAATATATCAGTTAACAGAAGATGTCAAATAGTATGTAGAGATCAAAAGCATAAGCTCAGCAGGAGGAGTGAATAGTATGAAGATCAAAAGGTCAAAAGGGAAAACACAGTACGTCAGCAAATGCAGAGATAGGCTGAAGAAATTCATGATTATTGTTGATCACGATAGGATAAAAAATGTTCCTATGATAAAATCTCAAGAGGGTTAGCGAATGAATATCAAAGCTCAGAAGAGATGGCGCAATGAATTTTAGAAGAAATGTTGGATGACCAGTCAAACAGTATATAATGATTGATTTCAAATAGATATTAATGCTCAGGAGAGTTAACGAATGAAGATCAAAAGCTCAGAAGAGATGGCGCGATAAAACTTAGATCAAATCAAGATCGTTGGATCTGCAAGCCAAATCAACGACAGGGATGAATTGTGGGAAGCGAAAGAAGAATTAAACTACTCGCCAGTTACAATCCTGCAATTTGTCTAGATCATCAGATCTCATAGCTTCAAATATCTACGACTGCGATTGATCCAACAAACAATGAATTTAATTTAGATTAATTCGTGACCATCAGATGTGCAATCTCCATATCAATGGCAGGGATGAATTGCAGAGATCGAAAGGAGAATTAAATATCACACTAGTTCCAATCCTACAATTAGTCAGGACCATCCGATCTTATATCTTCGAAGATCGACGATTGTGGTTGACTCACCAACAACGCACAACTTCCAATTGCGAATTTTGGGTGATGAGTTAAATCACTCGCAAGTTGTGGTTCTGAAATCATCCTTGATCGTGGATCTGCTTCAAGAATCTTCACAACTATTGGATCAATTTTGAGTGGAAGGACAGGATAAGCGGGGAAAAACGATTGAGAATTTGATTATGCGAATTCCCATCAGTCGTCAGATTACTTTTGAGTGGAAGGACAGGATAAGCTAGAAAAAATGCATCGAAGAAAGATCTAGTCATTGATCTAAGATCTTGATCAATGAACAACATTCATTTCGGGTATAAAGATGTGAGGAGGTTACACTCTGAAAGGTTTGAGATTTGAAATTCCCGAAATGTGAATTTTCGTCAGTCGTTAGATCATTTCAAAGTGGAAGGACAAGATAAGCTAGAATATTTGCATCACTGATAGATCGAGCCGTCGATCTAAGTTCATGATTGACAAACAACATTTAGTTTGGATCTAAATTTGCGAAGAGGTTACACTATGGAAATTTTGAGATGTGAAATACCCAAAGCCCGGAAATTCGAAATGAATAAGGACCATCAGATTTGGAGGATATATGAGGACCATTGGATCTAGGTTGTTGGTCATCATACCACGTTAGAAAGGACGTGTGGCAGACTAGGTCAACAAGGACACATGGTAGAAGACCACGTCAAAAAAACGGCATATGGCAGACCACATCACCAAGGATACGTGGCAGACCACATGAGTAGACCATGTCAGCAAATACACATGGCATAATTAGATGATGACAAGCATCAAGAGGAAATTGGCTTGTTCCATGTCAACAAGTGATGTAAGCAAGTTACGTCACTCTCGGAGAATTTCTTCGGGTGTTTCACCACCAAGAAATATCAAAAGTCCTGAAGCCCCGAAGGACGAAGGTCCGAAGTCAATCTCAGTCCTCAATCTAAGATACACTGGGAGTTAGGACAACCATTAGATCCAGGAGAAGAACATGTGCCACATGAGGATCCATGTCATCAAGGACATGTGGCGCAATCAGACAATGACAAGTGTCAAGTTGATTCGGCATTTCAGGTACGTGAAAATCACAAATCCGAGTGACACATGGAAGCTACTAGGCTCATGACACATCATCAAGTGACGTAAGTAAGAGGCATCACTCCAGAGGAAAGAAGGGGTTTGAGATTTGAAATATCCAAAGTCTATAGACCCGGAGGAGATCTTGGTCATTGATCCGAAAGGGACACACGTCAGTGGATTAACATCTTCGGAAGATTGGCATACATAGGAAATAATGGGTTGATATTTGAAATCTCCGAAGTTCGAAGACCTGAAGGAGATCTCGACTATTGATCCAAAAGGGACACGTGTCAGTGGATTGACAACTTCTAAAGATTGACATATGAAGAAAAGAACGGGTTGAGATTTGAAATATCCGAAGTTCAAAGACCCAAAGGAGATCTCGACCATCGATCTAATGTCGGGTGTACTCTCAACCGTTGATCAAAATATAGTGGAAGGATAGCGTAAGCATAATAGACTAAGT
Source organism: Picea mariana (assembly GCA_032191745.1). Lineage (NCBI taxonomy): Eukaryota > Viridiplantae > Streptophyta > Pinopsida > Pinales > Pinaceae > Picea > Picea mariana. The sequence continues at coordinate 59,751 of JASDQU010103325.1, read as the reverse complement.
TGCGGAGTAAAAGGTGGCCATCCATCTCATTGCTTGATTAAGTCTTGGCCGTTGGATTAAACAAAAGGATAGATGTAAGGATCGAATATGACCATTAATCTGGTTCCCTGATATAATGAGAACCATCTGATTTGTTCTACAAAATTGGCTTCGAGATATTTGAAAGGTTTCAAGCCCAGAGTTTTTGAAGGGTGAAGTGTCGAAGTTACGACAGTTGTCCATTTCAAGAGATTGAATCATGGCCTTTGAATTGATAAGCACTCAGGCGCTCTTTTCGCCTGACGTGAGGTCACTGCCATTGGTCATATGGTAAAGAGATTTAAAAGGGAGAATGTAATGCGCTACTTAAATTTATAAGCCCTTGGTTCTATGCCATTGATCATATGAACATGGTTTTAAGGAAGCCTCAATCTCTGTTATCACAGAGATGAAGTAAATTGATCCATGCATGTGATCGATTTGTGAAAGGAAAGGGGATGGTAGGTGTAACATTGAAGACCCGGATTGATGATCTCTGTTGGTCCCAAAAGTTATTGTAAATGAACAAGTTAGTTATAACTTGTTGCACAAGTCGGCTCAATAACTTAAACAAGTTTTGAGCATAAACAATTATAAATACAACCATGTTTGGTTCACTTGAAACTGTGCTTGTGGATGAACAGTGGCTTGTGAAGTGAATGAGGTGGATCTAGACTTGAGTTTTATGCGAATATAATAGAGATGTAGAAGTGAAGAAGGTGTGAATATATCAGAGGAAATATAAAGCGAAGAAGGCACAAATTTCAGAGAGAAGATGAAATGTGGTGATGATCGTTTATTGTATACCTATGATCATGAGATAGAGTTGATTCTATAATGGATCACTACTACTAGAGTTGAATGAACTCTAGTTGGATAGATTGTGTTCTATCAGCAAGCTGGGTCTTGCGGCAAGTTGGGTCTTGCGACAAGCTGGGTCTTGCGACAAGCTAGGTCTTGCTTGAGAGTTGGTGCTCTCTAAGGATTTGGTGCTCCTTACTTCAGTTGATGCTGATACAGAATAGTTGTTGCTGGGAAAATTCATACTACGTATTCATATCAATTATACAAAATCTTACACAAATATCTAGTGTCTCTTGTGTCCACTGTGATTATGATTTAAATGTTCTTAATCTATTCAATTATGTTTTAACTACTAACTTGTAAGAAGAAGAAAAATTATAAAAGTCCACACACTAATTCACCCCCCCCCCCCCATCTTAGTGTGGGCTGTGTGATCAACAATTGGTATTAGAGCGGGTTCCTTCAGCACAGTTTAACCACTGGAAAGTAGATCCTGAAGAAATGGGTGGACAGATGGCTCTTTCCACAATTGAAGATCCCTTATTTGATGGAACAGATTATTCCTCGTGGAGAGAAAATATGAAAGAGTATTTGAAGTCAAAAGGATCTGATGTTTGGAATTCAGTAATAAGAAAGCTCTGGGATTTAACTACATCAAAGAATCTATCCAAGATTATAGTCCAAAGAAGAGAAAGGAAAAATAATGAAGTGGCATTGAATATTCTTCTCAATGGATTATCAAATACAATCAAGGCAATCATAGGACTATGTCCATCCACCAAGGAATTATGGCTGAAGTTAGAAAAGATGTATCAAATCAAAAGTGAAGACACAGAAGACATTCCTATCAAGGATGAAGATGAAGACTTAGCCATCAATAAAGGTAAGGACTCTCCAGAATATTTCGATTTCAATAATAGTGATATTGAATCCTCCCCTGCAAGTAAAGAAGAAGACTCAAATACAATAAAAGAATGTTATGTTAGCATTTATCCCATGGAAGAAGTAGAAGAATAACTATCAAAGGCCAAAAAAAAGGTTGATTGGAGTCTCTGTGAATACTGCTATGACCATAATGATTCAAACTATAGCTATCCTCATGACTACATTAAAGAATTTCTTTAAAAGAGTCAAAAGCATATCTTGGAAATAAAGGAAATGCTCAAGGACAATGAAAAGATAATATATTCAAGCAAGATAATCAGTTAGAAAAAAAAAAAACCAGATTGAGAAGCTAAAGAAAGAAATTAGTCAAGTAAAATAAAATAAGAAGGAAGATGATGAGCTTAGCAATCAAAGGCATATCCTGGAAATAAAAGAAAATCTCAAAGACAATGAAGAAATTATATCTAAGTAAAAGATTCGGTTAGAAAACAAAGAAGAAGAGATCAAAAGATTGAAAACAAAAGTTGTTGATCTAGCAAAAGAAAAGGAAGAGGAGATCGAGAGACTGAAAAAGGAAATCAGTCAAGCAAAAGAAGAAAAGAAGGAAGATGATGAACCAATAAAAATCCTTGCAGATCTAAAAGAACTAAGGGAAAGCTATGTAGATCTTAAAATCCAACTTGAAGAAGCCAAAAGGAGAGAGGAGGTAGTGAGGAACCAGTTGGAGAAAAAGGAAGAATCTCGTCATGAGCTAGAAGTAGAAGTTGTGAATCTTAGAAAGAAGGTTGAGAAGTCAAACACCCAAATCAAGTTCTTGAACATCTCCATGACCCTAGATGAGATATTGGATAGTCAAAGATCACCAAATGACAAATACGGTCTTGGATGCAACAAGGAAGAAATCAGTACTCCTAAGAAACTTGATGCAGGTCCTTCATTTGTAAAAGGTGAAAATGGGTCTGACACAGTTCCTTCATTTGTAAAGGATGAAGACAAGCCTGACACATCTCCTTCATTTGTAAAGGATGAAGACAGGCCTAACACAGCTCCTTTATTTGTAAAAAGTGAAAGCAGGTACGACTCGGGTTCTTCATGTTCAAAGAGTAAAAGCAACACTACAAAATTTAAAAGATCAGATCAAGGAAGACATCCAGAAGCTACTCATACACCCCAAAGCAAGTTTAGAAGAGAGACACCTTCATGGATGAATCAAAGAAGGTATGAGAGTGTTTTCAATGGTTGTTGTTTTTCTTGTAATGAATATGGTCATAAAGCCTTGGATTGTAGGCATCATGGAAGAAAACAATTTGGAAGGTTCAACAACAATATAAGATGTTGGAACTACAATCATGTTGGACATATTGTTGCACATTGTTACATTATGAGATGCTATAGTTGTGGCGGATATGGCCACAAAACCTATAACTGTTGGAACTCAAGAAAACAATCAATGAGAAATGCTTCATACAGTACGAAAAAAGGAGTAAATGGAACATGGAATAAAAATGAAGTTGCAGTAATAGAAGATCAGAGAAAAAAGTTCAAGAAACCAGGACACTCACAGATGTGGAGCAAAGACTGAAAAAGTGAATAGGAGTGAAGTTAATTGCTGCAAAAGGAATTGCAGTCATGTGACAAGCATTATATAAACTTTCTCAAACAACTTTAGAGCAATGTACACTAAAGAAGCATCTTGGATAAAGATGGATACATCTGGTTAGAGATCAATGAGAATCAATGGGCATATCCAAGAGTTGTTTGAATAAGATGAGCTACACTTGCACAGTATTTCAGTAGGACAACGACATCCACAGAAGAAACATTTTGATGTACAAAATGAGGTACATGACATCCTGTAGAGATAACAAGAGGAGAAACCCTGTCAGAAAAAGATACCCTTTTAGAAACAAAGGGGGAGAATAGTCAGTAAAAAATCAAGGGAAGTTTTGGTTACTAAATAAGAAAGTAATTTGATTAAGTTTTGAAAAGACTCGGTCACTACAAAAATTGGTATCAAGAAGCAGAGAGAGAGCATATTGACAGGGGGAGTCATTCAGTTATGGAAGACATAACATAATTGCAAGAAGTGTTACCCAAGTTTATATTCTAGTCAGTAACATACAGAGCTTTACCACAGGAGGAAAAACCCTTTTCCTTTGATGTCAAAGGGGGAGAGAAACTTCATAAAAGGAAAACTTCATTAGAGAAAATCATCATCACAGGGAGAGTTTTGTATATGAAGTTAGGGGGTTTCCCTCAATGACAAAGGGGGTGATTATTGGACATATTGTCATTGATGTCAACATTCGATGTGATGATCTGTTGATAATGATGAATTACCACAAATGAGATTGTCATTGATGTCAATAGTATATCAGTTAGCAGAAGATGTGAAACAGTATACAGAGATCGAAAGCATAATCTCAGAAGGAGGAGCAAACAGTATGAAGATCAAAATCTCAGAAGGGAAAACATAGTACATTAGAAAATATAGAGATAGGCTGAAGCAATTTGTGATTATTTTTTATCATGATAGGATCAACAATGTTCCTATGATAAAAGCTCAGGAGGGTTAGCGAATGAAGATCAAATCTCAGAAGAGATGGCGCAATGAATTTTAGAAGAAACGTTGGACGACCAGTCAAACAGTATATAATGACTGATGTCAAAAAGAGATTAAAGCTCAGGAGAGTTAACGAATGAAGATCAAAATATCAGAAGAGATGGTGCGATAAAACTCATATCAAATCAAGACCATTGGATTGACAATCCATATCAACAATAGGGATGAATTGTGGGGAGCGAAAGCAGAATTAAACTACTCGCCAGTTACAATCCTGCAATCTATCTAGATCGTCAGATCTCATAGCTTCAAATATCTATAACTATGGTTGATCTAACAAACAATGAGTCTAAGTCATATTAATTCATGACCGTCAGATGCGCAATCGCCAGATCAACGGCATGGATGAATTGTGGAGATTGAAAGGAGAATTAAATATTGCACTAGTTCCAATAATGCAATTAGTCAGGACCATCTGATCTTATATATTCAAAGATCGACGATTGTGGTTGACTCACCAACAGTGCACAACTTCCAATTATGGAGTTTGGGTGACGAGTTAAATCACTCGCCAGTTTTGGTTCCGTAATCATCCTTGATCATGGATATGCTTCAAGAATCTTCACAACCGTTGGATCACTTTTGAGTGGAAGGATAGGATAAGCGGGGAAAAATGATTGAGAATTCGATTATGTGAATTCTTGTCAGTCGTCGGATCACTTTCGAGTGGAAGGATAGGATAAGCTAGCAAAACCAAATCACAAGAAAGAACGAGCCATCTATCTAATATCCTGATCAATGAACAACATTTGTTTTGGGTATAAAGATGTGAGGAGGTTATGCTCCAAAAGGTTTGAGATTTAAAATTCCTGAAATGCAAATTTTCGTCAGCTGTCGGATCATTTGAAAGTGGAAGGATAGGATAAGATAGAAGAGTTTCATCGCTGACAGATCGAGCCGTCGATCTAAGTTCATGATTGACGAACAACATTTAGTTTGGATCTAAAGTTGTGAGGAGGTTACGCTCCGGAAAGTTTGAGATGTGAAATACATGAAGCCCGGAAATCCAAAATGAGTAAGGACCATCGGATTTGGAGGACATACGAGTACCATTGGATCAAGGTTGTTGGTCATAAGACCACATCAGCAAGGACATGTGGTAGACCACGTCAGCAAGGACATGTGGCAAAAGACCACGTCGGCAAAAGGGCATATGGCAGACCATGTTAGCAAGGATACATGGCAGACCATGTCAGTAGACCACATCGGCAAATACACATGGCATAATTAGATGATGACAAGCATCAAGAGGAAATTGGCTTATCCCATGTCAACAAGTGACGTAAGCAAGTTAAGTCACTCTGAGAGAATTGCTTTGGGAGTTTCACCACCAATAAATATCAAAAGTCCCGAAGTCCTGAAGGACGAAGGTCTGAAGTCACTCTCAGTCGTCGATCTAAGATACACCGGGAGTTAGGACACTGTTATATCTAGGAGAAGAACATGTGCCACATGAGGATCCATGTCAGCAAGACTACGTTAGCAAGGACACGTGGCACAATCAGACAATGACAAGTGTCAAGTTGATTCAACATTTTAGGTACGTGCAAATCACAAATCCGAGTGACATGTGACAGCTACTAAGCTCATGACACGTCATCAAGTGATGTAAGTAAGTGACATCACTCCATAGGAAAGAAGGGGTTTGAGATTTTAAATCTCTAAAGTCCGAAGACCCGGAGGAGATCTCGATCGTTGATCCAAAAGGGACACGCGTGAATGGATTGACAACTTTGGAAGATTGACGTACGGAGGAAAGAACAAGTTGAGATTTGAAATATCTAAAGTCCGAAGACCTGAAGGAGATCTCGACCGTTGATCTGAAAGGGACACGCGTTAGTGGATTGACAGCTTCGGAAGATTGACATGCGGAGAAAAGAATGGGTTGAGATTTGAAATATCTAAAGTCAAGAGACCCGAAGGAGATCTCGACCGTCGATTTGATGTCAGGTTTACTCTCAACCGTTGATCAAAATACAGTGGAAGGATAACATAATAATAATAGATGAAGTCACGGATTAAAAGGTGGTCGTCAATCTTATTGCTTGATTAAGTCCTGGCCGTTGGATTAAGCAATGAAGGATAGATGTAAGGATCGAATATGACCATTAATCTAGTTCTGCGATATAATGAGAACCATTCAATCTATTTGGAAAAATCTGCTTTGGGAGATTTGAAATGTTTCAAGCCCAAAAGTTTCAAAGGGCGAAGTGTCGAAGTTATGACAGTCGTCCATTTAGGAGATTTAATTGTGGCCATTAAATTGATAAGTTCCCAGGCACTCGTCTCGCCTCACATGAGGTCACCATCATTGGTCATATGGTAAAGAGATTTAAAAGGGAGAATGTAATGTATCTCTTAAATTAATAAGCCCTTGGTTCTATTCCATTGATCATATGAGCATGGTTTGAAGGAAGTGTCGATATATGTTATCACAGAGATGAAGGAAATCGATCCATGCCTGTGATCGATATGTGAAAGGAAATGGGATGCCAAGTGTAACGTTGAAGACCCAGATTGATGATCTTTGGTGGTCCCAAAAGTTATTGTAAATGAAAAAGTTAGTTATAACTTGTTGCACAAGTCGTCTCAATAACTTAAACAAGTCTTGAGCATAAACAAGTATAAATTACAACCATGATTGGTTCACTTGAAATGATTCTTGTGGATGAAGAGTGGCTTGTGAAGTGAATGTGGTAGATCTGGACCTGAGGTTCGTGCGAACATAAGAGAGATGTAGAAGTGAATAAGGTGCAAATATATCAGAGGAAAGATAAAGCAAAGAAGGTGCGAATTTCAGAGAGAAGATGAAATGTGGTGATAAGCATTTATGGTATACCTCTGATCATGAGATAGATTTGATTCTATAATGGATCACTACTACTACAGTTGAATGAACTCTAGTTGAATATACTGCATTATATCAACAAGTTAGGTCTTGCTTGAGAGTTGGTGCTCTCTTGAGAGTTGGTTCTCTCTTGAGAGTTGGTGCTCTCTGAGCAGTTGGTGCTCTCTGAGCAGTTGGTGCTCTCTGAGCAGTTGGTGCTCCTTAATTCAGCTGGTGCTGATACAGAATATTTTTTGCTTGGAAAATTCATACTACTATATTCATATCAATTATACAAAAGCTTACACAAATATATGGTGTCTCTTGTGTCCATTGTGATTATGATTTAAATGTTTTTAATCTGTTCAATTATGTTTTAACTACTAACTTGTAATAAGAAGAAAAGTTAGAAAAGTCCACACACTAATTCACCCCCCCCCCTTCTTAATGTGGGCGGTGTGTTCAACATAACTTTTGTTACTATGGCTTGTTGAGCTCAAAATATGGATTCTGAGGTCAGAAATCTGTCTAGCCGAGCTGCTATGCTTTTTTCTAGTCTTCTCTTATTAATCCAAGTGAAAGGGCCATTGTTGGTATGAATGTCTATGAGCCTATTTTTATTTATCCAATCTCGAAAGGAGTCGTTCTCTCCCTTCATGCATCTTCCTCCACCCTTTTTTTCCTAGAGGGTTGTGATCATTTTGAAGTCACCCCCTACGACCCAGTTTTTCCCTCTCAAGGTGTTCCCCAGGTGGTTCAAGGCTTCTAGAAACTCTCTCTTGAGAGGGGGAAGTTGAGGGCCATTGGCATTCAATATGTAGCCGTGGGACTGAGATCCTATTCCCTTAAAGATCATAGTGAGGATTCTTAGGGAGAGGACAAATAGGCCTAATTTCCATTTCATTGGCTCACAGAGAATTGATATGCCTCTTGAAGCCTCGTTAGGATCTACTACTTCTACCTCGCAACCTTTTCATATATTTTTTTCGATCTTTCCCATTGTTTCTCTATCACACTTTGTTTCTTGAATCAAAACTATCTCTTCCTTCTCTTGAGTTATCCTTTTTTTCATCATTTTGTGTTTGGATGGGGCATTTAGACCATGCACATTCTAGGATATTAGTTTCATATCACTTTTGTTTGGGTTTGAATTACTTTTCTAGGAGGCCAACTACTTGTCCTGAATCCACAAGGTGGGCGTTGGTTTCTTCTATCACCTGGCTATATGGTTTTCTACCTCTTCTTTTTTCCTCATTGGATGATTTCTTGAGAATCTTTAGAGGTTTGGTTTTGACTCCAAAACCACCGAGGATATAGCTAGTATCCCTAGGCCTAAATCCATCTCCCTAGAATCTTGATTCATATCCTATGAACATGGAAATTGAACTGGGTATTCATCCTTTATCTTCGGTTCTCCGGTATCTTTCTTTCAGAGCTTTGGTTGTTTTTCAATTTCTTCCATATCTATCTCATATCCAGTTGCTTCTTGGTTTGTTTTTCCTGGGTGTGCCTTTCCATTTCACTTTCTCCTGGTTCTAGATGTGTTTCCTTTTGGCTTGGTATTTCCTCTGCTTTTTTCCCTAAAACCTTTTGTGGATCTGAGATTGTAGGAGTATTCTTTGGTATGACTTGTTGCTTCTTCGGTTCTTCTTTGGTGTGGTCTTCACTCTCGAGGGAGATCTTCACTAGGAATTGGAATTTATTTTTATCTGGACCTCCCTCCTTTACTATTTGGGTTCCCTATATTCTCCCTCCCCTGCACTTACCTTAGATTTTTGTAAAGCCTTCAACGAATGTATCCTTTGGCTGCTTAGTGTCAGGTTGTTTGATGTTCATCAAGAATTCATGATATAAGTGTCCATGAGCGTGGAATTTCCTACATATGAAGTGGATGTGTTCATAGTCCACTATCTGAGTCCATTCATTGTCCCGATAGGCTATTATTACTACATCCAGGAGGGCTCATGCTACATTCATATAGACGCAGATCCATGCATAGGAGGTATATTTGGCCTCTTTTGTGATCTCTTGTATTTTGATGAAAGATCCCAAGGTATTCCCTATGCCTTCCAGAGTTTCCATCTCCCAGAATTCTTGTAGTAAAGAGTAAATTCTAACCCAGACCGAGGTTGTTGTGAAGTCCTCGTTCTCTGGGGTGAACCTCTCTATCCAGTATCGAAGGTGGAGACCCGTTGAGTTAAAGAAATAAGGCCCTTCATCAAAAACCTTGTTTTTGTTTGTCGGGTTGGCAAGGATGGGTGTAAATAATCCTTTAGATCCTAGATTTAAATAAACTTGCCCTTTTATTTTCCATCTAGTACTCACCCACCCCATGAGGGATTTTTTGGATGGCCATATGCCCATGAATTTTCCTATTAAAGTGTGATCCTTCATGTTTTGAATATAGTTTCCAATATTAGGTGAGGTCACTTCAAACCTGGGATTTTTTGATGTGCATACCGTGGTTCTGTCAGATGCGGGGTTATGAAACTCCCCAGGCTTGTCCTTTCCCTCCTTACCTGTGCCCCCCATTTCAGTATCTTATGGTCGTTGTTGTGCTTTCCCCAACACTGTGTCCTTAAATGTCGGCTGACTTTGTTGGATTTTTTCTCGCGATTGCCTCGAGGAATCTATCAACCCTGGTGATCCCACCCCTTTCACCTCCATTTTCAAGCCTAAAATCCATGCTCAAACCCTAAACTTTAACCTACTTCATTGCTCTCACTCTTCATTGTTATCTGATGTTTCAATTCTATGAGTTTCAAGGGTAATTAAAAACAAGCATTACCTTCATTATAAATATCACTTTACATAAACAAATAAATTGTAATTACATGAAGCATTATCCTCAAAATTGTGTTCTTTTTGGCATTGGAAGCTACCTTCATATGTAAATGAGAGATGTGGTTAATTGTTGTGCTTATTGTCTTGCAATGTTTTGACTAGTTGTAGACTATTCTCTCTAGTCTTGCCTTTTCTTAATGTTTGCAAGTCTAGACATTCGAAACTATAGACTATTCTCATATTTATGACGTATTTTCTTTCTTATCATTTGTATTGCTAATCATTGATGTGAAGAAGGTCTCTCTAGGTGGCTTTTAGACTATCCTCTATTTTTCAAAGTTGCTTGAGGATTGTGCAAGCTCTACTTGGTGGACTATTTCCCTTGATGTTTGTATTTATCCTTTTGTTTCATGTCAATCATGGATTAAATAATCTTAGATATGACTAGATTAGTTGTTAGATATAACACTTTTCTAGAGGATTGTGCAAGCTCTACTTGGTGGACTATTTCCCTTGATGTTTGTTTTTATCCTTTTGTTTCATGTCAATCGGGGATTAAATAATCTTAGATATGATTAGATTAGTTGTTAGATATAACACTGTGCATTTTCATTTACATCTACATTTTATTTTTAGGAGAGAACGATCCATATGGGGTTTGAACTTTGTTCAGATAATTTTTGGCCCAAATATTACCTGCAATAAAGACATGCAAATTTATTTTAATGTCTCCTCTCCTTTTTTAATTTTTCATCTGCACCTATGAGGACCTTTTTGTGTGCCCCTAGTACACTATCCTTTAATCCCCTCAACATTCCTATTGGTAATAGACAACCTTTCCCTTCAAATATCTTAAACATAATCCAATACGATACCAAGTTTAGTCACCTAACATCTCTTCAAGGATTTAACCCACAACTAAGTGTTCATCCAACAAACCCTCAATTTTAGTAGGCACCATGTAATCTTGTAGCAAACTCTCCTCCCTTGTAAGAAATTAGTGATACAAGAAATCATAATTTCCAATGATCTAGAGTTCCGATAATTTTTTCAAATATATGAATCTATTCAGAATGAGGAATTGTCCCTCAAATCATTGTTTCACCATACGCAAAACTTGGATTATGATGAAACTCTAATCATACCTAAAATTTAACACAACAGTATAGAGCAAAGAAAAAAAAAATTATATGTCAAATTTTGTTGATCATTATGTTTCTCAAAGTGTAATAATCATATATGACATGTATCATCTTCATGCACTAAATTATTCAACCTAATGAAAGAAAAAATGTTCCAATGAATGTGATTCAATGATCCATTGGTTGGCTCGACCTAAGAGTGTTATATAGATATTGAATCAACATTGCTTGGACAAGCAAATGATAGAGGAAGATGTAGATTAATGTTTTTTTTCTTTTATGAAAATAGTTTTTTTCAATGAATCTAAACATCTAAACAACGGTTAGGGAATTCATTGTTTGGTTGTGGGATCCATCCACTAAAAAATGTGTCAGAATTAAGAAAATAGCAAAGTTGAAATGGAATGCTAATCATTAGCTCTCATTTGATAATGAATAAAAAGAGAATTTAGCAAATTTATATGATATAATAATTGGTCAAACTTAGTAGCTTTTTAATGTGTAAGAATTAAGAAAATAGCAGAGTTGAAATGGAATTCTAATCATTAGCTCTCATTTGATAATGAATAAAAAATAATTTAGCAAATTTATATGATATAATAATTAGTCAAACTTAGTAGCTTTTTATCATCTTAAAAGAGGCAAGTGGGGTTGTAAACAACTTGCAATGTGAACTGTATGAGAAGGAAATGTTCACACACTCCTCGCAACAAAGAACAAAGAATTATTCCATACATAAAATTATTATTTTTTAATTTTTAAAATGAAATTATTTATTTATTATTTATTATTTTTAATTAAACATTTTCTATTAATGCC
>JASDQU010103325.1:0-21718 GCA_032191745.1 Picea mariana | reverse complement strand
TCAAGACATACGACACGTCGGTCATTGAGAAAAAAATCCCACTGAAGGAGGAGGCTATATCTTTCAGGAAGAAGCTGAGACAGATAAATCCTACGCTGCTACCTGTCATGGAGAGGGAAGTGAAGAAGCTGCTGGATGCCCAGATCATAGTCCCCTTAAGATACTCCAGCTGGGTAGCCAATTTGGTCCTAGTAAGAAAGAAGAGCGGAGAAATCAGAATTTGTGTTGATTTCAGGAACCTGAACAGGAGTTCGAAGAACGACAATTACCCCCTGCCCAACATGGAGCACATATTGCAGAGGGTCACTGGTGCATCCAGGATATCTATGATCGACGGCTTTTCTGGCTATAACCAGATATCAGTCATGCCAGAGGACAGAGAAAAGACCGCCTTCACCATGCCTTGGGGGACATTCATGTACGCCAAGATGCCATTTGGGTTGATGAACTCGGGAGAAATGTTTCAGTGAGCCATGGACATAGCCTTCATAGGGGAAAAAGATGATTTTGTGGTAATTTACTTAGATGACATAACAGTCTTCACCAAGACTGACATTGAGCACCACTCCCACTTGAAGAGAGTTTTCCTGAAATGTCGCAGGTTTGGCCTTTCCCTAAATCCCAAGAAATCATTGGTTGCTATGCAAGAAGGGAAATTGTTAGGCCATATAGTCTCAGCAGAAGGGGTGAGGATTGATCCTGACATGGTGGAAGCAATTCATGCCCTGTCACTTCCCAGATCTAAGAAAGAGGTCCAAGCATTTTTGGGAAGGATTAATTTCCTGAGGAGGTTTGTCTCAAATTTTGCAGAATTGGTGAAACATATCACAGCCATGCTCAGGAAGGGCCATGAAATAAAATGGACTGCTGAACCCAGGAAGTCTTTTGACCAAATAAAGAAAGCATTGACTGAAGCCCCTGTGCTAGTCAGTCCAGACTATTCTAAAGATTTTATAATATTTTCTTTTGCTTCCTTTGACACAGTGGCAACGGTTCTGTTGCAGAAGAACGATCAAGGGAAAGAGAAGCCTATTGCCTTCTTTAGTAGGGCGCTGAGAGATGCAGAGCTCCGATATGAGATCATGGAGAAGCAGGCTTATGCCTTGGTGAAAGATCTTAAAGCTTTCAGGGTCTATGTCTTACACTCAAAGATCATTGCATATGTCCCTTCGACAACCTGACATAGACGGAAAAAGAAGTAAATGGATCGCCAAGATCCTAGAATTTGACTTGGAGATCAAGCCCACCAAGCTAATAAAAGGGCAGGGTTTGGCCAAGCTCGTGACTGAATCCAATTATAAAGCCTTGGAAATCAATTTTATCAAGGAGCAATATGAATCATCCAACAAAGGTTTCCAAGGCACTGTGCCACTAGCAGCTTGCCCCTAGTACAAAGATATCTTATATTTCCTGCAGGAGTTGAGACCCCCTGATGGAATGGAAAAAAGCAAGGCAAGGGCTTTAAAGCTCAACGCTGTCAAGTATTGTCTTATTGGCCAAGCCTTGTATTGGAAAGACCCCCAGGGGATATTACTAATGTGTCTGGACCCACAGCAGGCCCAGAAGGTTATGGATGACTTCCATAGCGGTCTATGTGGAGGCCATTATTTTTGGAATACCACTGCCCACAAGATCCTCCGAGCTGGGTACTACTGGCCCACCTTATTTCCTGATGTCTGCAGGGAAGTTAGAGATTGCATCAAATGTCAGAAATTCTCAGGGAAGCAGCAACTCAAATCCCTGCCATTGAAACCTGTGGTGGTCTCAGCGCCCTTTCAGCAGTGAGGATTGGACTTCATCGGGGAAATTCATCCCTCCTCAAGTGGTCAGCACCGATGGATTTTGACGGCAACTAACTATTTCACTAAATGGATAGAGGCTGTCCCTACCAGAAGCACTTCTCACAAAGTCATCATCAGCTTCCTGGAAGACATCATAGCTAGGTTCGGTTGCCCTAGAAAAATTTTCACTGACAATGCTTCCCCATTTCGGTCTGAACCTCTAATCAAATTTTGTGATCAATTTGGGATTTCACTGATTCACTCCACTCCCTATTATCCTCAAGGAAACGGACTGGAAGAGTCCTCTAATAAAATCTTAATCAAGCTTATCAAGAAGCTATTCGAGGATAATAAAAGGGCCTGGGACTCAAAGCTCAAATTTACACTTTGGGCCGATCGAGTGACAACAAAGAAATCCCTGGGCCTCTCACCTTTCCAGCTTGTTTATGGAATTAAGGTCGTTTTCCCCACTCAGCTTGCCTTGCCTGTGGCAAATATCCTCCAAGACTATGAGGGGGAACCCAACCATGTGCTTAGAAGAATTCATCAGATGGTGGAAGTGTAGCAGATCAGAGAACAGGTCCTGGACAGTGCTTACAACCGTCAGCAAAAGATCAAACAAGCTTTTGACAGGAAAAACAAGAAGAAAGAGTTTGAGCAGGGTGATCTGGTGCTCAAGTGGGATGCACCCAGGCAGGAAAAGGGCAAACACAACAAATTTGATGCCCTCTGGTTCGGGCCTTTCAAGATCCTTGAAACATTTTCTAACAACACTTATAGGTTGCAGGATCTGGAAGGCAATGAAGTCTTCAGTGGCCCAGTTAATGGGCATTTCTTAAAGAAGTGTTTTCTGTGAGCCGTAGCTGGCTCACCTCATTTTTGTTTTGTAAATATTGTTTTTGTTTTGTTTTGTTTTCCGGACTAATNCGGGCGATGATGCACCCATGGTAAGCAGCAATCAAGACTGGGCAGTCCAGATTTGCGTGCCCAGATCGACGGCGCACAGCAAATTTCGGACCCCCCTTGCCTTCCGATCTTTAAGCAGGGGGGGGGGGGTCCGAGATCGGGGGCGCACCTCTCCGACGGTCCAGATGAGCGCGCCCAGATCAACGGCGATGAGGACCATTTCGGACCCCCCCCGCCTTTCTACCTTTAAGCGGAGGGGGCGGGTCCGAGATCCCATGTGCAGCTCTCCGATGGCCACGATCAAGACACCCAGATCAACGGCGCTCGTGCAGCCTCGCTCTCCTTAACTACCATATTATTAACCAGTGCGGGCCCTCCTTCTGTCATTTTATTCTTTCGTCCGCCCTTTCTCCTGCTGCCGCGTGTCATCCATTCACCCCTCCTCTTTAGTTCGCGTGGCTCTCCTTTCTTCCCGTCATCCGTTCATTTCCCGCCATGTGTCCCGTTCCTTTCCACATCAGTTTCTCACCCAAAGTCGAGCTTGTTTCTCCCGTTTGCCCCTCATCTACCTGGGTGCCTTCGCCATGGATCATTCTTTTGTCACCCCTCTCTGTCATCACTCCCACTTCTTGCCACTCCATCCACACGTTCCAAGATGCCACCACTCCTACCATACACCATGTCCTCCGCGCTGGCCCTCGTATCCGTCCCTCAAGCTATTCGGTTGTGCCAGATGGCAGCGCGGGAAGTCTTCCCTATCCCAATATGCTGAGTTAGCCTGGCCGTTTTCAGTCCCAAGAAGCAGTTATTGAGGCGGTTGAGGGTGGTTAGACATCGTCTCCACCATAATGGGGACGTTCTGCAATGAATTAAAAGCACGTCGATTCACCGATGCAACTGTCAAAATATCTATCACGTCTGCCACAAGTTGCACGATTATTCAAAGATTGCGGCTGCAGAATGTCAGAAGCCATGCAGACGCAAAGCCTTCAATGCATTTTCTTGATCTTGTTGTTGTTGTTGTTTTGAGTATATGTAGGCATTTTTGCCATTTTTGTATCTATCGATGGTAGAGCTAAGCTCTCGACTGTAAAGTTTCAGCAAATACTCTAGTTCCCTGGTTATGCCTCTGTGTTTGAGACTTCTTGGTTTATAACAAACAGTTTCCTTTCTTTCCCGTCTTTTTTTCTTCTTTGCTAGAGGGTTCAAAGTGAAGGATTCACGTGGACTTAACAATCTTGTTGCGATAAAGGATTTGTTGTGGCATCTTTGTACTCTTTGGTATATGTGTTTGAATGTAAAAGGATTTTGTGTTCAAATACATTTCTTCCTCATCTATTGCAAACCGGATGTCTGTGATAGATCTTGCACCCTTCTTGAACAAGTATTCCACCTACTCACCCTTTATTACGACCCATTGTTTGGAGTTTATCAAGACCTCACTCGTTCATGAATGCCGGGTCTAGTTTCCGAGTTGAGATTGTGTTGTTTTGAGTCTTTACTCCATTTGATCACCCTTTAAACAAACCGTGACATTAAAACTGATGGGCTTCGGGCTCTGCTCCTGCTAGCAATCCAGGGGTGACTTCCAATAGCCAACATTTGACCCATTCTTTTGATATCTAAACCCCTTAGCAAGAAATATCGCTAACATTTGGCTCTATGGGGGATAGAGTCGTCCCTGTGATGCTCTAAGGACTCTTTTGCAGACTTAGTGCCTTTGTTGTTGGGCTATGGAGTCATTTATTAGTCCGAAAAACAAAACAAAACAAAAACAATATTTACAAAACAAAAATGAGGCGAGCCGGCTGCGGCTCATAGAAAACACTTCTTTAAGAAATGCCCATTAACTGGGCCACTGAAGACTTCATTGCCTTCCAGATCCTGCAACCTATAAGTGTTGTTAGAAAATGTTTCAAGGATCTTGAAAGGCCCAAACCAGAGGGCATCAAATTTGTTGTGTTTTCCCTTTTCCTGCTTCGGTGCATCCCACTTGAGCACCAGATCGCCCTGCTCAAACTCTTTCTTCTTGTTTTTCCTGTCAAAAGCTTGTTTGATCTTTTGCTGACGGTTGTAAGCTCTGTCCAGGACCTATTCTCTGATCTGTTGCACTTCCACCATCTGATGAATTCTTCTAAGCACATGGTTGGGTTCCCCCTCATAGTCTTGCAGGAGATTTGCCACAGGCAAGGCAAGCTGAGTGGGGAAAACAGCCTCAATTCCATAAACAAGCTGGAAAGGTGAGAGGCCCAGGGATTTATTTGTTGTCACTCGATCGGCCCAAAGTGCAAATTTGAGCTTTGAGTCCCAGGCCCTTTTATTATCCTCTAATAGCTTCTTGATAAGCTTGATTAAGCTTTTATTAGAGGACTCTGCCAGTCTGTTTCCTTGAGGATAATAGGGAGTGGAGTGAATCAGTGAAATCCCAAATTGATCACAAAATTTGATTAGAGGTTCAGACCGAAATGGGGAAGCATTGTCAGTGAAAATTTTTCTAGGGCAACCGAACCTAGCTATGATGTCTTCCAGGAAGCTGATGATGACTTTGTGAGAAGTGCTTCTGGTAGGGACAGCCTCTATCCATTTAGTGAAATAGTTAGTTGCCGTCAAAATCCATCGGTGCTGACCACTTGAGGGGGGATGAATTTCCCCGATGAAGTCCAATCCCCACTGTTGAAAGGGCACTGAGACCACCACAGGTTTCAATGGCAGGGATTTGAGCTGCTGCTTCCCTGAGAATTTCTGACATTTGATGTAAGCTCTAACTTCCCTGCAGACATCAGGAAATAAGGTGGGCCAGTAGTACCCAACTCAGAGGATCTTGTGGGCAGTGGTCTTCCAAAAATAATGGCCTCCACATAGACCACTATGGAAGTCATCCGTAACCTTCTGGGCCTGGTGTGGGTCCAGACACATTAGTAATATCCCCTGGGGGTCTTTCCAATACAAGGCTTGGCCAATAAGACAATACTTGACAGCTTTGAGCTTTAAAGCCCATGCCTTGCTTTTTTCCATTCCATCAGGGGGTCTCAACTCCTACAAGAAATATAAGATATCTTTGTACCAGGGGCAAGCTGCTAGTGGAACAGTGCCTTGGAAACCTTTGTTGGATGATTCAACTTGCTCATTGATAAAATTGATTTCCAAGGCTTTATAATTGGATTCCATCAGGAGCTTGGCCAAACCCTTCCCTTTTATTAGCTTGGTGGGCTTGATCTCCAAGTCAAATTCTAGGATCTTGGTGATCCATTTACTTCTTTTTCCATCTATGCTAGGTTGTATAAGAATGTCCTTCACAGAGGTCGAAGGGACATATGCAATGATCTTTGAGTGTAAGACATAGACCCTGAAAGATTTAAGATCTTTCACCAAAGAATAAGCCTGCTTCTCCATGATCTCATATCGGAGCTCTGCATCTCTCAGCGCCCTACTAAAGAAGGCAATAGGCTGCTCTTGTCCTTGATCGTTCTTCTGCAATAGAACCGCTGCCATTGTGTCAAAGGAAGCAAAAGAAAATATTATAAAATCTTTAGAATAGTCTGGACTGACTAGCACAGGGGATTCAGTCAATGCTTTCTTTATTTGGTCAAAAGACTTCCTGGGTTCAGCAGTCCATTTTATTTCATGGCCCTTCCTGAGCATGGTTGTGATATGTTTCACCAATTCAGCAAAATTTGAGACAAACCTCCTCAGGAAATTAATCCTTCCGAAAAATGCTTGGACCTCTTTTTTAGATCTGGGAAGTGACAGGGCCTGAATTGCTTCCACCATGTCAGGATCAATCCTCACCCCTTCTGCTGAGACTATATGGCCTAACAGTTTCCCTTCTTGCATAGAAAACAATGATTTCTTGGGATTTAGGGAAAGGCCAAACCTACGACATTTCAGGAAAACTCTCTTCAAGTGGGAGTGGTGCTCAATGTCAGTCTTGGAGAAGACTGTTATGTCATCTAAGTAAATTACCACAAACTCATCTTTTTCCCCGATGAATGTTATGTCCATGGCTTGCTGAAGCGTTGCTCCCGCGTTCATCAGCCCAAATGGCATCTTGGCGTACATGAATGTCCCCCAAGGCGTGGTGAAGGCGGTCTTTTCTCTATCCTCTGGCATGACTGATATCTGGTTATAGCCAGAAAGGTCGTCGATCATAGATATCTTGGATGCACCAGTGACCCTCTGCAATATGTGCTCCATGTTGGGCAGGGGGTAATTGTCCTTCTTCGAACTCCTGTTCAGGTTCCTGAAATCGACACAAAGTCTGATTTCTCCGCTCTTCTTTCTTACTGGGACCAAATTGGCTACCCAGCTGGAGTATCTTAAGGGGACTATGATCTGGGCATCCAACAGCTTCTTCACTTCCCTCTCCATGACAGGTAGCAGCATAGGATTTATCTGTCTCAGCTTCTGCCTGAAAGGTCTAGCCTCCTCCTTCAGTGGGATTTTGTGCTCAATGACTGACGTGTTGTATGTCTTGAGTTCTTCGTAGGTCCAGGTGAACACGTCAGCAAACTCCTTCAGCAAATCAGTATATCCGATCCTCCGCTCCTCATTCAAACTCCTCGACAGCTTGACAAACTTGGGCTCCTCTGGTGTGCCTATGTTGCATTCAGTCGTATCAGCATCATCGCCCGCAATTCTGCCCTTCATTGCCACATCATTCCTATCGAACAATCTTTGTAATGGAATTAGACCTCTTGGTATATGATTTCCCGGCAGTTGAATAATTTGATGGTCGGCAAATTTATTCAACAACTCCCCAGGGTGGTGGTCAGGTCCCTCGTCAGGGTCTTCATCTATATGTAATGCAGAGAAGTCATCTATGGATTGGAGGAATTTCTCAATCTCCTGATCATCTTCAAATACCTTCCAATGCTTGACATTGTCCAGTACAGAGGGTCTGTATCTTATTTCCACCTCTGATCTGTCAGTGGGCAACGCAAGAGCTTCGAACAAACTAGCTGAGAAGGCTTGAAAGTCGGCTGGAGCATTTTCTTCCCGTGGAATAAAAGAGATGTTAAAATCTAGGAAGAAACTATCAATAAGATCCCATACCTCGTTCCTATAATTCTTGAGGCGAGGGTGCTTGGTCTGATATACATTTTTGACCTGCTGGACAATTAATTCTGCATCCCCGAACACGGCCATCTCCCTGATTCCCATTTCTTTTGCAGCCCTTAATCCCAGAACCAGAGCTTCATACTCTGCCACGTTGTTGGTGACTTCAAATTCCAGCTTGTATGACAGTGATATGGTTTCCTAAGAAGGGGATTTGAATACCACTCCGACACCTGCACCTATATTAGAAGAAGCTCCATCAAAGAACATCTTCCAAACAGAGGTGGCTGGAGGAGGCATCCCCTGATCAAGACTGAGCTGCTTTCTGATCTGCAAAGGGGTCTCAGGCTCATCAGTGAACTGCAATAAGCTAGATCCTAAGTCAGTGTCCAAGGCATAGATGGGATGATTAGTGGGGTTTGCTTCATCACTGACTATGTAGGCTAGCTGGGCCTCTCTGTATAATCTCCTATGTTCCCCTCCAAAGACTGGAATGGTGGCATACTTGAGGTCCATCTGCAGCGTCCCTCCAAGTCTTTTAATCCAAGATCTTGACAACAACATGCCAAACTTCGGGGGAACATCATCTACCACTATATCCACGACCATACTTTTCATGGGTAGCTGAAACAGGGAAACTGCTAGGTCCTTGATGACTCCCAAACATTGTACCCTCCTAGAGTCAAAGGAATAGAGGTCATGATAGGCTCTGGTGAATTCTAATCCTAGTTCTTCCATGACGGATTTAGGCATGAGGTTGTGGGAGGCTCCTGAATCCATTAAGCAATTATGCAGCACCTTGTCATGTATGTTTAGGGAAGTGTAGAAGGGAGGGGATGAATCATCTTTGACTTCTACCATGGGACCTAGGACCACTGCAGACCTTTCATCTTGGAGGTTTATGAAGTCTGTGGAAGGGCTGGAGGCTTCAGATTTCAACAGGTCGGAGAAACGTTTTTTGAATTCCCCATGTTTGATTAACTCAATGAGGGGCACGGGGATCTTGATCTTTTGGATTTCATGCTCAAAATTAAAGGAAGATGTGGGCTTTGGAACTTCTCTAATTTCAGGAGCATGACTTTGAATGATAGGGGAGAGAGGTTGGGCCTTCTTACCTCTGTGGTTGTCTGCTACCTCTTCAGCAGGCTTCTCTGCTCTAGTGGATGACTCGGGAACATCAGGGGTTGTCACCTGCTTGTCTGATCTCAGGTTATACCTGCCCCGGCCACCGCCAGCTTTGTCTGCTTTGCTGAGATCGTTGAGATGACCGTCCACGAGAGACTCTTCATACGCTGATTTGGTCAGATGAGGGAAAGGGGGAGTGATTTCTAAATTGTGAATCTTTGGCTCAGGCTCGTCCACTTCTCCTTGTTCTTCGTCAGCCATGAAATTGTTCTAGAAGGGAGCCTGAATTCTTTGGTCATCTCTGTCTCTTTCCTTCTCTTTGTGCATATTTGGAGGATCAAAATTGTTTGGCCTTCTGAAACCTCCTTTATTCTCTGTGTTCTGAGGGCCCTTATACATCTGCCTTCTTTCCACCTTCAATCTCTCCACCTCTTCTTTAAGAAAGTTCATTACTTGGGCTAGCTCATTCACCTGAGGATGGGACGATGATGATCCAGAGATGGTGGGGTCAGAAGTTGAGGCTTCTGTTTTTCCTTTTCTTCTGTCTGTGTTGGCCTTGTTTCTCAGTCTGTCAGCAACTAGCATGTTAGATTCCACTTCTATAGCTGCATCTTGCATCTGAGCTAAAGAAGTGGCTCTCCTTTCTCTTAATACGAGACAGAAATCAGGGTCAAATGCACTAGCATATGAAATTTGAACAGAGGCTTCGGAAGGCTTTATCTCTGCAGGAATCTTGTTATACATCTTATTGAATCTTTTGGAGAAGTCAGAGACAGACTCTCCTTCCTGCTTCTTCAGGGACCCAAACTCAGTCATGTAATATATATAATCTTTTCTATCCCCCCATTGTCTCAGGAAAACATTATCTAGAGCTTCGATACCAGCAATAGATCCAGGGGCTAGCCCCCTGAACCACTTTCTAACCTCACCTTCGAGGCTCTGGACGAAAACTCTCATCCAAACATCTTCATTCTCAATATTCAGGTTGTCTGCATAGCTGTAAAAGGCAGCTAGGTGCTCTTCAGCAGTGACATCTCCCTCACCACTGAACTTGGGCATGTATTTCAAATAGTCTCCAGCAGGGAGAGGGTTCAAAGGCTGAGGAAGAATCAAAGGAGCATATCTAGCAGCAACTATGGCATCCATCCTGTTCTGAGGGGGATTAGCACCAGCCACAGGGATGTTGAGTGGAGGAGAACCCGGGGCAGATGGAGTGTGAACAGGTGAGGGAGAAAAAGGGGTCCTCACAGGAGAACTCGGAGGAGATGGAGGGGAAAACAGAGAGACGTCTGAGGGACTTAAGTGTGTATGTGTTTCTCTCTGCGCAGCAGTAGTAATCAAAGGAGGAGGAGTAAAGCCTCCTAAGAGGGGAGCAACAAGGATCTCTCCCTCTGATGCTAGACCAGGAGGGGGAAACTCAGCAGGAGCACTCCCAAAGTTCAGAAAACGGGAAACTTCAGAGGAAGGACGACTAGGAAACTGAGAATCTGAAAATGGAGTTCTTACAGAAGGGGAGGGCGTGTTACCTTTTTCATCGACAGAAACTTCCTTCGTATCTCTCTTTCCCTTTCTGCGCACCGCTTCCAAGTCTGCTTCTGGAGTGGCCAAAGGAAAATGTGGATTTGACCTCGTATGTCTGCCTCTCGAAGCCACAGTTGATAGAACAGGTTCTCCCCAGTGGAGTCGTCACAGTGGAGTCGTCAGGTGCACAATAGCAATCTTGAAGTTCTGATTTCTAATGCACCTTCAGAAATCAGTTAGTAGTTGTCATTCTGCCCAGGGAAAATATTCAACTTCGTCCCCGAAAACGGCGCCAGAAATGTTGGCTATCGGAAGTCACCCCTGGATTTCTAGCAGGAGCAGAGCCCGACTCCCATCAGTTTTAATGTCACGGTTTGTTTAAAGGGTGATCAAATGGAGAAAAGACTCAAAACAGCACAATCTCAACTCGGAAACTAGACCCGGCATGCATGAACGAGTGAGGTCTTGATAAACTCCAAACAGTGGGTCGTAATAAAGGGTGAGTAGGTGGAAGACTTGTTCAAGAAGGGTGCAAGATCTATCACAGACATCCGGTTTGCAACAGATGAGGAAGAAATGTATTTGAACACAAAATCCTTTTGCATTCAAACACATATACCAGAGAGGACAAAGATGCCACAACAAATCCTTTATCGCAACAAGATTGTTAAGTCCACGTGAATCCTTCACTGTGAACCCTCTAGCAAAGAAGAAACAAAGACGGGAAAGAAAGGAAACTGTTTGTTATAAACCAAGAAGTCTCAAACACAAAGGCATAACCAGGGAACCAGATTATTTGCTGAAACTTTACAGTCGGGAGCTTAGCTCTACCATCGATAGATACAAAAATGGAAAAAATGCCTACATATACTCAAAACAACAACAACAACAAGATCGAGAAAATGCATTGAAGGCTTTGCGTCTGCATGGCTTCTGACATTCTGCAGCCGCAATCTTTGAATAATCGTGCAACTTGTGGTAGACGCGATAGATCTTCTGACAGTTGCATCGGCGAATCGACGTGCTTTTAATTCATTGGAGGACGTCCCCATTATGGAGGAGACGATGTCTAACCACCCTCAACCGCCTCAATAACTGCTTCTTGGGACTGAAAACGGCTAGGCCAACTTAGCATCTTGGGATAGGGAAGACTTCCCGCGCTGCCATCTGGCACAACCGAATAGCTTGAGGGACGGATACGAGGGCCAGCGCGGAGGACATGGTGTATGGTAGGAGTGGTGGCATCGGGGAACGTGTGGAAGGAGTGGCAAGAAGTGGGAGTGATGACAGAGAGGGGTGAAAGAAGGATGATCCATGGCGAAGGCACCCAGGTAGATGAGGCGCAAACGGGAGAAACAAGGTCGCCTTTGGGTGAGAAACTGATGTGGAAAGGAACGGGACGCGTGGCGGGAAATGAATGGATGACGGGAAGAAAGGAGAGCCAGGCGGACTAAAGAGGAGGGGTGAATGGATGACACGCGGCAGCAGGGGAAAGGGTGGACGGAAGAATAAAACGACAGAAGGAGGGCCCACACTGGTTAATCATATGGAAGTTAAGGAGAACGGGGTTGCACGAGTGCCATTGATCTGGGCGTCTTGATCGTGGCCGTCGGAGAGCTTCACATGGGATCTCGGACCCCCCCCTCCGCTTAAAGGTAGAAAGGCGGGGGGGTCCGAAATGGTCCTCATCGCTGTTGATCCGGGTGCGCTCATCTGGACCGTCGGAGAGGTGCGCCCCCGATCTCGGACCCCCCCCCCCCCNTCGATCTGGGTGCGCAAATCTAGACCGCCCGGTCTTGATTGCTTCTTACCACGGGCGCATCATCGCCTGAAACTTTGGACAAGTGGGTTTTAACCCATTCTTTTGATATCTAAACCCCTTAGCAAGAAATATCGCTAACACTCCATGAGGTACAAGTTAGTATTATGGTGAGCATCATTTCAATATTTAATCCAATTAAGTATGTTGTATCTTATATTTCTCTAGATTTCATGATATATGCTTGGACATTATGCCTTTTTCCCTGCTTCACCTTGGTGGTTGACATTGTTCCCTAGTAAGTGGTTTTCCTTGGGGATGGGTTTGCTACTAGGAACTCCCTTAAAGATCCATCGTACTGTTATCGATCATACTTATCAATTTCCATCATTATTCCCCTCCATTTTCTTGTCTCTTGGGATTTTAGGGTGTATTGACCCAAGAAGGGGTTATCCCTCATTCTATGGGAAGAAGTGGATAAAGGCCTAGAGGGGTTGATGTTGGGTAAAATATAAAAGCATTTTATAAACCTTCAAGATGTTTCTCCCAAGGATCACCCAAGAAAGCAGTGAAACGTTTATCTTTGATTAAAGGGGACCCACAATATAATAAAGAATTCTTAAACGGTTAGTTGAACGATAGGAGGTCTCATCACAAGCCGACCTATCACATCCATGAGTATCTAGTGGTATGACATTGTCATCATCTGGTCACCAAACCAGGGTAATGGCTCTCAGTTGCATGGATGAGAGAAAGGGTGTCTCATCACGAGCTAGCCTTCTCATTTCCACTAGGTGTTTGTGGGTGACATTGCCATCATCTGGTCACCATGCCAGGGTGGTGACCTTCAATCTCTCCTTATGCTATGTTGAAAGAAAATACAAATAAATAAAGATAAAACGAAATTGATGGGCTTGGAAAAAGTGCATTGCGGATGAAGGTACCACACACCCTCTACAAAGGCACCCATGAATGAGACACTACGACCCCTTGTATGTCATGAGCCCTATTCCCATTGATTCTTGACCCCAACCACTTCATCCACTTTACATTGATTAGAGAGGGATCTCTTGGAAACTCTCCTTAATCTAGGGAAAGATCTACCCAATAGGACACCTCGTCAACCATTCCATACTCAAGCTTGACAAGTCCCATGGCATCTTTGAGTAGTTAATTGTTTGATATAGTGATCTTTGATGCACATGCTTAGATGGCTTATTTATTGATTGGATTCACTTATCACGGTGTTATGACTTGAGATCCTTCGAGGGCGTGCTCATTTGTCTTTGAAGGACCTAGTTGGTGGATAGTTTTGGGAGAACAAGCCTAGCTTGGGCTTCCATGGGGCTACAAGCCCACAAGTTGGATGTCATGGGCCCACATGCTGGATAAGTGAGATCATACTTGGAAGTCCTTGATGATGACTTGGAAGACATAGCCTAGCCCTCACTTTCCAAACGATTTTCCCAGGAGGGGGAAAACGTCCTATGTTTTAGCTTGACATCTTGCTTGGGGGGCTCGGGCATGGTGGTGAGGTGCCACTCATTTGACGCATGGAAATTTTGAGGAGAATAGGGTCTTCACCATGATGAGAGTGTTTAGATTCTTTACATGTGGCCTTTGGATGCTTGCCCATGCTTCTCCAACACCAACAACTTCTTCAAAGTGGAAAAACATCCCCTAAAGGGAAGACGTCCTTCTAAAATTAGGGTTTTCTTATGTGCAAAAGTGAATTTTAAATGAATTACTTTGTAAAGGGGGGAATATTAAGGATGTTGACCCCTAATCTTGTGTTTTACCCCTTAATTTGTGGACAAGTCACCTTGGTGACATTTGTATAAATAAGAGATTGTAAGATCTCATTTGAACATAACTCTCCCTCATTGTAAGACATATTGGTCTAAAATTTTCTCTATCATTGGGAAGATTGTATCTTTTAGCTCGTGTTTATGGTTATCTCTTAATGTTATGTTTGATGGGAGTAATGCGCTAGCCTTGGAAGGATTATCTCTTGCTATTGTGGTGGATCATCTTGGCATTTTCCTTGAATTGGTATGGTTTTTACTCTCTTGCTATCATTTGTTTCAAGCCAAGGTTATTGTGCTAGGAACTAGGTGGGAAGTATAAGGGCATACAACCCCACCATAGTCTTCATCACTTTATGCTTCATTTTATTTCTTTAACAAGGGTTTGTTAAGAGAAGTATAAGGGCATACGCCCTCTTATCTTAAACCCTAGCTAGAGAAACTTGCCTTGGGAAGTAAAAGGGCTTACACCCCCAAGGAGGTAGCTTCTCTAGATTTTTCTTTTCATGACCCCATTAACCCAATAGTAAAGGGAAACATGATTTTCAGTCATTTATTATTTCATTTGAGAAATAAAATATTGCATTGGGAAACATGATTTTCAATCATTTTCGCTTCTTGCAAAGTGGATTGTATTCATTGTGCCTTGGGAACCTCACAACCACTAGGGTGTCCCCATCAAGGGGATACTTATTTCTTCTGTTATAAAATTGCATTTTCAGCCATTAGGGCTGCAAAAACCCTAACTCATTTGCTTGAATAACTCTCTTATCAACCATTGCATTTTGCTCAAAGTTTGCAAACTTACTCTCCTTGGTCCAGTGCACTTTTTGGCAAAGTTTGAATGGATTTCAGTGGTTGATTTTCTTGTTGTAATACATTGAATTTTATAGCCATAAGGCTGATATAATTTTCTGCAAACAAGTGTTTACAACAGCCTTATCTTTTTGTGCTAGAATATTGGCTTTTCATATTGAGTTTAGCTAGTCATTTACTAGTCTTTCTCTTGTACTTTCTACTTGATCTCTAGCATTTATTGAGCAACTTATAGTACCATTTATTTGTTGATATATACTATTATCTATTGCTTCAAATTAGGGACAGAAATCTTAACTTGTTGATCCAACTAACATACATCATTGCAAAGTGGTTTTTCATGTGTCTCGGGTAGGTATTTCACCATTTACAAGTTACTCAACATACTTGGAAACCCTTGGACCTTCCCAAGACTTCATTCCACACATTTCACTCCACTTAGAATTGACCTCTAGGGTATCCACTTCCATTTCCCTCCATCTCCATCTCAAACCACCTAGGGTCGTGGGGATCGCCTCCCTAGAGTGACCTAGTCACCCTTGAAGTGTGGGACCTACATCGAGGAGACATTGGGTGTAGGATTCCCAAGTTGTAGCATTTTCTTTGTGGTTGGGTTGGGCTTTTCCCAGCCTACAACTTGCACTATAAAAGGGCTCATTCCTAATTCATTCATTGAACTCTTGGAGAGATGATGAGTGTATACTCTAAAACATTGTTTGCCCCATTTACCCTCCATAGATAAGGGAGACTCTCTTATGTATAATGTTTCTTATTAATCAATGTAATGGATCTGGATTCATGCATCATATGTGTTTCTCTTACCCTTATTTTGTTGGTTATTGTTAGATCATATTTTTTCAATGAGATGTAATGGATATTCTTCATTACTATCATGTTGGCCTTTCCTTACCAACAACTCATTTTAAGGACATGACTTTTGGATTTGATATCAAAATTGAGTAATTAATATCTCATTGGAAAGCGTGGATCAAGGAGAGAAAGATCTATAAGGGGTTTAAATTTTGGCCCAAATATGACTTGCAACAAATGCATGCAAATTATTTGGAAAGTCTCATCTCCTTTTTAATTTTTCCTCTCCACCTATATGGACTCTTTGTGCCCCTAGTTCCATGTCCTTTAATCCCTAAACCCTCTTATCGGTCTTAGATAACCTTTCCCTTCAAAAACCTTAAACATAACCCAATATAATACCAACTTTAGTCCCCTATCAACTTTAAGGTTTTAACCCATAACCAAGTGTTCATTCAACAGAAATTCAATAACATGCACATTCATCCAACATTAACAAGTGAACATAATGCAATTATCATAAACTTAAAACCCATAAAACTAAAGACTATCATGTCCTTAAAAAAAATAGATTCTAAACAAGAAAAACTTGAAACCAAGAAGACAACTGAGAAAAAGGGACCCCCCCTTGAACATTAATTAGATCCTTGAAAACCACATAAACCTCCTAAAATGAAGGCCCTTAGTAGTTCATCCACATGCCTTTATCCCATGAAAGGAATGGCTCTTGTGCATGTAATATCCATGACCATGATTTCCATTTATTATTACATACTAGAACTCATTGACTTATACAATATTCTTTATATTTGATGGGACAACTTCCTCCTTGAGAAGTAACCTCCATTTGAACCTCTAAGTCTTATTAGCATCAATGGCCCTTTCCTTCTTACCTAGTTAGAGCTATCTCCAAGAGCCTGATAGAGGGTCCCATGGTTCATCTTATTCCTTTTCCTCATCCTAGCACCTATTGAATGCATTTTCAACCTGTCTCAAGCCCCTATGTGAGACCTTATTTTGTCATGCATGCATTCTCTTCCCATAATTTATGAATGTCTCTTATAGATTCCATGCATTCCTATTCTGATTAAAGGGATTTGTTTATTAAGTCCAAATTTGATGTAATATCCCTTTCCAATGAGTCTTCTACATGAATTGACGAAATGATCTACGTAATTCCCGTGGGGCACAGTTAGGAAATTAAAAAGGGAATTAATTAAAAAAATAAAGATGGCATTGAGTAAAGTGGGAAAAGGTGCCTAAGTGACTATGGGGAATGTGAAGAGTTACTTAAATTGATTAAAAGGTAAAAGGGTCCCAAAAGAGTCAACGAATGAATAAAGGGGGGAAAAGAGGGTGCCCTCTATCATTCTCACATTAGTATTTTCTGATTTCTTATTGAGATAGCTCATTGTGGTTTTGGAACTCTTGGGACGGAAACCCTAGGAGTGTTTTATGGGATTGGCTTCAGTGTTGAGACAAATTCACCTTAGTTAGTCAAATTGGGGAAGATATCATACAGATTTCTTCATGGTGCTTCAGTGTATCTAAGTGTTCCTCCATTTTGGCAGCTAAGTTTCTATTTGTAGTTGAGTTCAATTGTCGGTGGTTGAGTTCCTTCTTGAAGAATTTGATTTGGAACCTTGTGGAGGTTGAGTTTCCTTGAGACTTCAATTTTGTGGATGGTGGGTATCATTCTTTGTGACTGGAGATTGAATTCCTTGGAAGGACAAACTGGTGTCTATGGAAGGAGAATTTCTAAAGGTATAGGGATAAGTTTGGGTCATTTGTTGTTGTAGAGACCAAGCTCTCTTACCCAGACCAAATATTCTTACTGTTGGGTCACATACTCAACCAAAGACAACTTATTTCATTGTTGAGTGGGAACATATCATAACTTGACGTATTCTTCAGGGTGTGGGTTCGAGTCTTTCTCTTGTGGATGCATTGGGAGTGTGGGTCGATATTTTAACCTATGGAGGTGACTCTTCTTTATTTGGGTGCATTATTCTTGCATCTGAGACAACACCTGTGGTGGATTTCAACTTGCAGGGAATGTGAGCATTGTGGTAGCTATCTACAAACCAGTCACTTCATTCATGTAATGAATGTCTACATAAAATAACAATATGTTCTTTATCAGTTATCTGTTGTCTATTTGTTTATTATTATCTAGGTAATGACTGCTGCAAAAATTTAATACTATGATAGCCTTGAGTTTCATGTATTGGTGTTTAAGAGTAAACCATAATAGAACTGGTTATTGTATTTTTTGTTTTCTATATTGTACTATGGATGCCAAATAAATTTACAGGGGAAGCAATAATGTTTTTTAACCTTAACAAGTTGCAAATATTCAAGAAATTTAAACAACAAAGTGTTTGAAAGAATATCCACACAATAACTGAGGTAAAATTCAAAAAAATTATCAAGGGACATTACAGTTGTATCAGAGCAGTGTATCCTCCCAGCCTGAGGGGGTTTGTTGTTCATGAGCAACAAGAAATATTCATGGGGGATAATAATGAGGATAGAGCTATACAAATACTATAAGGCTTAGCTACGAGGCAACAACAATTAGCACAACTATTGGCACAATTGATTGCTAGTAACCAGAAAAATCAGAACCATGGGAGTAATAATGGTGTAGGAGGTTCCAATGTGAAAAATGGGAACAATGGTGAGGGTATCCATCCTGAGATTCCTGCACCTAACCACACTAGGATTTTTGTTCATGTGGGTGCTAGGAGCAATAGCAGGACAATCCCTAGACCCCTTATGCCTCAGTTCTTGGGAAACCAACAAATGAAGAATCAAGGGAAGCAAGTTCCAGGTGATACTTTTCAAGACTAATTGAGAGAGTATCAATCTCTAGGTGATGAGTTTCAGGCATCCATGTCACTACAGGACTTTTTCATGATCAAATACAGGAATAGACCAAGGGATCACAACATGGGGAAATAGAACAAGGATCTCACACAAAATTTGGGAAAGATATTCATTCCTTCCTTCGATGGGTCTATCAAGAGCACATCTAGAGAATGGGTACATAAGATATATACATACTTCCATCCCAATCCTATAATAGAGGCCTAAGCAATTAATTTCTCTACTCTGCACCTTGATGGAGAAGCCCACGAGTGGTGGTACCATAGGTTGGTCACTCTAGAAAATGATGCTATCACCTCTTATTTGGAATTCACTCAGAAGTTAATGGAGAGGTTTGATAAGAAGGAACCTGAGCAACATTTCAGGGAGTTGGCACAGATCAAGCAGGAGGGAACATCGGATGCCTACATCATATATTTTCAGAGGCTTGCAGTCACCATGATAGATATCTCTGATCTGATATTAGTGATGTTATTTATTGAGGGTCTATATGAACCACTTCGTATTTGGGTGAAGGATTTCAAACCAAAGACATTACAGGATGTTATCATCAGGACACGAGACATGGAGGGTTTAGTCCCAAAGACAAAGACCTTCTCCAAACCACTCATTCCATAGAAGGAAAAGATAAGAAACCTTCAATGAAAGTAGGGACAAACAAGGAGAGGTTAGATGAGGTGACTTGAAATGAGTTGAGAAAAAATAATCTATAATTCAACTGAAAAGAACCTTGGGCACCAGGCCATAGATGCATGGGAAAAGGAAAGGTTCACTACATCGATGTGTATTTAGATTTTAATGAGGAAGAAGAGGTTGCACCAGAGTAGGGAAATGAGCAGGGGAAATCTATTGAGGAGAATCCTTAGGAGGAGGCAAAGGAGGTGGTTATCGCCACTTTATTGGGAACACATAGATTCCACACCTTTAGAGTCATAGGGGTACTACAAGAAAAGGGGATCAAAACTTTGATTGATGGTGGGAAAACCCACAATTTCATTGATGCATCTTGGATATCCATGATATGTATGGCTACTGAGGACTTTGAGGGGTTCAGTGTAGTAGTGGTTGATGGGTATAATGTGTCATGCATGAAGAATATTTCCAATTTGGTCATGACATTGGGAAACTACACCTTGATTGATGACTGCTATGTCGTCGATTTGGCAGAATCCAATATATTTTTGGGAGTTCATTGGCTTCAAACATTAGGGGACATCATTTCAGATTATAAAGTGATGATAATTAAATTCTTCACACTGGGAGGTAAACAGGTTGTTCTGAGAGGCATGCCAAATAATACCCCTACGGTTGTGTCAAATAAAAGGATGGAGGCCATTTTTAGACAAGGAGATATAGCAAATGTAGTTGAGTGTTTTATCACACAATAGGTAGATGCATAGGGATGACAACACCATCATGCAGATATTCATGAATTGTTGAGCAGACATGACAATGTATTTGGATAGATACCTCCAGGAAGACCACTAGACAGAGGCTTTGAGCACACGATAGAGTTGGAGGAGGGAGCCAAACTGGTCATAACCACCCCTTACAGACACCCCAAGAAATTCAAGTATGAAATATAAAAATCCATCAAGGAGTTGCTTGAGACGGGGCATATCAAACCCAGTTCCAGTCCTTTTGCTTCTTTGGTGGTTTTGGTTAAGAAGAAGGATGGAACTCTAAGGATGGGTATTGACTACATGGCCCTGAACAAAATTATGATAAAAAACAGGTACCATATACCAAGGATCGACAAGCTTCTAGATGAGCTACACGGAGAAGTATACTTTTCAAAGATTGATCTTCGATCTGATTAACATTAAATCGGGGTCAAGGAAGAAGACACTCACAAAATCTCTTTCAGCTGCCATTATGGGAACTATGATTTCTTGGTTATGCCATTTGGGATAACCAATGAACCTGCTACATTTCAGTCATGCGTGAATCACTTATTTAGAAACCATTTGTGGAAGATTTTACTAGTTTTTTTTTATGATCTGTTGATATATAGCAAAACATGGGAGGAACATTTAGGGCACTTAGAGGAGGTTTTGAGCATCATGTAAGAGTATTCATTGTATGCAAAAGAGTCCAAGTGTGAATTTGGCATGATAGAGGTTATATACTTGGGGCATGTGATCAGTGCACAAGGAAAAGATACAATTTATATTGGATTAGCCACAACCCAATAATATCACACATCTGCGTGGTTTATTTGGGATTTGCAATTATTATAACTGGTTTGTGAAAGGGTTTTCACAGTTGGCCGCACCGATCACAATCCTCACAAAGAAAGGAGCATTCAGATGAACTGAAGAGGCTCAAAAGGAATTTGATCGCATGAAGGAAGTGATGAGAACATGCCCAGTTTTAGCACTTCCTAACTTAACTCAGTCCTTCGTGCTTGAGTGCGATGCATCAGGTGAAGGGATAGGAGTCGTTTTGATGTAGTAGATGCATATGATTTCATATTAGAGCAGGAAACTCTCAAAGAGGGAGAAACTTTATTCCATCTATGAAAAATAGATGCTCTCCATCATGCATTCCTTAGCAAAGTTTCGACAATATTTGGTAGGTGGGAAATTCATGGTTAAAATAGACCATAACAACTTGAGGCACTTCATGGGGAAAACAGAATTGAATGAAAGAAAAAAAAGTGGGTTAGAAAATTGTAGGCCTATGACTTTGACATCGAATATGTCAAAGGGAAGAAAAATTAAGTAGTCAATGTTCTTTCCAGAAGGCCAAAGATCTATTCTCTCATAGAGATTTCAGCTGATTGGAAATCCCATCTAGTGGTGGAATATTCCAAGAACAAGTTTTCTTGTTAAGTGACGGACCAAAATATGCAAGACAACAATTATAAGGTGGTAGATGACATCATCTACTAAAAGGACCATATATATCTAGTTTTGGAGTCTACACTAAAGGAAAATATCATGAGGGCAATGCATAATACACCATTGGCAGGACACCCAGGGTATTTCAAAACCTACAGGAAAATCAGGGAGAGGTTCACTTAGAAGGGCCTCAAAGATTATGTGTTGAAGCATGTGAGAGAGAGTGTGACTTGTCAGTAGAACAAGTCAGATCAGACCGATCCTGCATGATTATTACAGATGTTTCCCATTCCATAGCTGTTAGCGATATTTCTTGCTAGGGGGGTTAGAAATCAAATGAATGGGTTAAAACCCACTTATCCAAAGTCTCGGGCAGCATGCGCCCGTGGTAAGCAGTGAGCAGGATCG
>JASDQU010103324.1:317316-436998 GCA_032191745.1 Picea mariana | reverse complement strand
ATGACCAAGCCATTCCAGCTTTCTGGCAATGAGCACAAGATTAGAAGAGCCCTAACCTCATCATCAAAGTCCACTTTTACAGAACTTAGTTGATTAGTAATCGTATTAAATTCATTTAAATGATCTGCAACAGACCCACCTTCTGACATCTTCATATTAAATAATCTCTTCATTATAAATACCTTATTCGATGCCAAGGGGTTTTCATACAATTTGGCCAACTCATCCATCAAACCCTTCATTGTCTTTTCTTTCGAAATATTGAAAGCCACCGACGCTGCTAGGCTTAGTTGTATCGTTCCTAGAGCCTTTCTGTCAAGAATCTCCGATTCTTCGTCCTTCATGGCTGTCAGCTTCTTTGCTACTCCACTCAATGGTAGGAATAAATCCTTCTGATATAAATAGTCTTCCATCTGCATCTTCCATAACTAGTAGTTTTGGCCGTTAAATTTCTCGACCCTAAATTTTCCATCTTCCGACATTGCTCCCACTCGAACCAGGAACCCTCTTTTCTTGCGAGTTACCTTATGCTCTGATACCATTTGTTCGAAAAACAGGACCGCGGAGCAATAAAATAAAACAAATGCAGAAACAAAACACAGAAGACACACAATACAAGAGAGACACAGATTTACGTGGTTCACCCAGTGTGGGCTACGTCCACCATAGAAATTGTCAGGTCCTTCCTTTATTATTATCTAGCAAATGAAGGGATACAACCTACAGCAAAACCCGTTGTAACTTCCTCTTCTTTCTCTCATAGTCTCCTCTCTCAGAATACAATATTCACCATCAACCATAGCCGCAATACATTTCCCTCATAAAAGAGGGTTTCCTTCTAGGGCAAAAAACCCTAGNACCGTTAGATCTACGACCTTATAATGAACGGTCCAGATTTACAATGAAATTACAATATAATTTTACAAGGCAATTTTTTCTTCGGGGGCTTCGCCCCCGAACCCCCACTGTGGGCCTGCTTTCCCCCAGACCCCCCAATCGGGGGGATAGCCCCCCCGGACCCAGCAGAGGGCTGCCCCCCCTTTGCACTCCCCCGCGTGGAAGATTGTACATACTTCTAGGGTGTAAATACTTCATGGGGTATCAACATGGATGAAAGCAAGGACCTATGAATCAGAAAGATAATCAGGCTCCACAACCAACACTCATGATGTCGGATATACGAGGAACGAGACATTAATATAGTTTCTCTAACATGTTTATTCCTTTTTCCATATAGTCGATGAACGTCGGGCACTATTTTAAAAAATACAAAAACTGCAATTAAAATCCGATAGTACGATTGATTTTATCTGTACTGTCAGAGTACGACGTCGGTTTTTTTGTATATATGTATTAGTAGAATGGATTGAGTGCATACCAATGTTGAATATATACTTGAATGGGTCATGGGACGACTAAAACTGGAGGGTTTGTGTATCTTTTTAACAAGTACCTGCACAGACAAACATTAAATACCCAGCCTAAAAAATATCTGAAAACAAAGAACATATTAGAATTATTTGATAGTAATGCTAATGAGTGTATACATGTGCCCATGGATTGGAGAGAGAGCCCTCATAAATGATTTTGATTGAGGATAGAACCTCGGATATACATCAGATATATGAGGAAAGAGACATTATTGTCATTTATCCAACGTGTATGTCCCTTTCGCCGGATAGTCGATGAATGTCAGACGTTGTTTAAAAAAAAATACAAAAAATGCAAATAAAATCTGACGGGATGGTTGATTTTATGCGTACGATTAGAGTATGACATCGGTTTTTCTGTACATATGTATTAGTGGAAGGGCTTGAGTGCATACCAATGTTGAATATATACTTGAAGGGGTTGTGGAACAACCAAGACTGGAGAGGTTGTGTATCTTTGTAAGAAGTACCTGCACCGATAAACATAAAATACCCATCCTGAAACATATCTGAAAACAAAGAACATATGAGAATTATTTGATAATAATGCTAATGAGTGTGTGTACATGTGACCATGGCTTGGAGAGAGAGCCCTGAGAAATGGTTTTGATTAAGTATATAATTTTTTCAAGTATAACCCATTATATGGGTCCTTGAGGGTGGTGCCCTATGGATGATCCAGGATGTAAGTGCCTTTAGTCAGAAAATGGCAGTGGAAGGTTTTGATAAAATAGACTAAAAAAACTAGGAAAATACAAGAATAACCTAATGTAGAGTGGCTACTCTTAAGGGTATAAGATTTTTATTTTATCAAGAAAAGAAAAAAAAAATTGAATATATTTGTATTTTTATATTTAATATAATTGTATATATATATTGAGTGGGACTAATGGTTAAAACCATGTGTTTCCTCCTAAGAAGTCACAACAACCATCCTAGATCCATCTTAACTATGAATCTATCAAGCACCAAGATGGATCACATATCTTGAGGTGCAAACATTTTTTTGAGTGCAAAACTTAAGGAAACGTTAAAGCTTGCACCTGTAGAGATTGAATCCCTCTAGATACTTGATCAATCCAGAGTTAAGGATCCGTCTAAGTACTTATAGATCTGTAGTTAAAATGGATCTAGACTGATATAAACACTTTTAATATTTATAATTTACACTCTACTCTCAATAGTTTTTTATAAAATTAAAAACAAATCAAAAGAAAATAACTAATAAAAATGAGACAAAAAATAATGATCATAAATTTAAAACAATGAAAAATATTGTAATAAAAAAATGATAAATTAATAAATAGTTAATAATTATTTATATGATGATGATGATGATTAACGTCCACTAAGACCTAATTGGTCTATCGGACCTTAAGAGGGTAAGTGATTACTTGTGATTCTTTAGAATTTTGTTTTTGTGCTCGAAAAGCATTAAAAGAAGCTTTCCAAGATCACCATACTTTTATTGAGTTAAGAGGTTAGGAAGGTTGGTAGTGTGATCAATATTTTGAAAATGAGATTTAATATGGGTATAGGTTGGACAATCTAAGAGAAAGTGTTTTTCATCTTCAACCTTCTTAGTGTCACAAATGTGACACACTCTTTCATCCCATGGAGTTTTAGGAATTGACCAACGCCTAGTTTCACCATGGAGCTCGTGAGAATTTGTTCTTATCTTAGCAATGCTTTTTTTTTTCTTTACACTTGGCAAAACAAATAGATAATTTTGATCTTCTAGATTAGGGTTGATTACATCTTTATAGTACCTTGATTTTATTTTTTCCTCTAACTCTTTATCACACCACATTTTTTCCTTAAATTTTGATTTGACGTTTTTTTTAATAGTATCTTTATTCTGCAATGGTTTCTTCCATGATTCCCCAATAGTTTAGCCAAGTTTGGGTGTCTTTATGCCATCATCGCTTGAGTCGATGGTGGTTATGACTTGATTTTGAAGCAATTTTAGGTAGCCTCGTGTCTTCTATGTTGTTTAACATGTTCTTATACATTAGGTATCTAGTCATAGCCATGATCTCAATGGGGGAGAGGCTTTTTTCTATGAGGATGATGGGATAGGGTGTATTTCCTTTAATTTTGAGATTATAGGTTATAAAATTCTTTTGTATTTTCTCTATCTTTCTCTAGGATCACGAGAGATACTACAGCCCCAAACTTCACATCCATAAAGAATAAAAAGTGTAACAAGAGTCTAAAAGAGGAGTTTCTTCTTATCCCAACTCCAAAGATCAGCTGATTTACAATTGTTTTCAAGCCCATAATAAGCTTTCCATCCCCCAATAATCCTTTTCTCAATGCTATAATTCCAATTGAGCTTGTGGTGAATATCAATTCCAAGATATTTGTATGAAGTCACTTCCTCCAAGTTGTTGCTGTCATATACAAAGGTATCATAAGGGATCTTATTGGATTTAATAATCATGACCTTAGTCTTATCAATATTAACAGTCATACCCATATTGGAGAAAAACTCCCTGAGGATTCTTAGTTGGTTTTCAAGATCATGGGGACTCCTTGCCATAAGAACGATATCATCGGCATAAAGAAGAAGATTGATGACTATACCAGTGAGAGTAGGGCCAACACAACTTCTTTTTTCCAAGCATTCTTCTAACTTATCAATGTATATGCCAAAAAGGGTAGGGGACAAGGGACAACCTTGTTTGACTCCAATATTGTAGTTAATCTCTTTTGACCAGCCCTAAGTGTTTTTAAACTTAGCAATAACGTTCTCATACATCCTTATTGCAACAACCCTCAACTCGATAGGCATTTTTATCTCTTCCAACCTATTCCAAAGGTTTTTCCTAGGAACCATGTTAAAAGATTTTCTAAAGTCAACAAAATAGCAAAAAAGTTTGGTTTTAGTATTGCGGAACTCCTCTGCAATGATACTAAAGGTAACAAGATGGTCCACAGTTGAATGATTTCTCCTAAACCCAGCCTGGCCTTTAGCTCTTTTATCGTGACTTTCTAGCCAAATGCTAATCTTCTTTTCCAAAATAATTCCATAAAGCTTGGCTAAAATCCGGCTAATCATAATGGCCCTATAATTAGAGGGAACGTTTTTATCCCCATTTGTAAAAATAGGAACAATGAGGCTTTGCATCCAGGGTTTAGGGAAGCCCTGCTTGACTACTAAATTGAAGAGCTTGTGTATGTGAGGGATAAGGATTGGCCCACCAATTTTAAAAATTTCAGCTTGGTAGCCTTCAATGTCCTTAGCATTCCCATTTGTGAGCTGCTTAACCCCAAACTCTATGTCATCTAAAAAGAAAAGTTATTCCTTTATAGGGACAATAGGAATGGTGTCCATGGCATTAGAGAACACATAAAGACTTTTAAGGTAGGAATTCTAGTCTGTTAAGGGAATCCTATTATTTTCTTTAGTATTGGATTTTAGAATTTGGCTCCAGAACTTCTTCGGATCCAAATTGTATAGTTGTGAAAGTTGCTCTTGCCTTTTATTGATATAGTATATTTTTTCCCTTTTAATTAGGGCTTTGCATGTATTTATCTTATCGATTTCTAAGGGCTCATTAGAAGCATCCCTAATGAATTTCCTAGCAATTTTACATTCTTTGTCATACCAAGGGTTGGTTGTTCTATTATTCTTTTTATGGGACACCTCGAAAGAGAACTTGTTAATTGAAGTGGAAAGGGTAGTTGTAAAATTATGATAGAGTTCTTCAATGTTGTCCTTATAAGTTAGGAGGTTTAATTTACTATTTAAATCCTTTAAGAAAATGTCAACTTTACTTTTGTCAAAGCACAAATTCCTTTGATTATCAGAATTCTCTTCAATGGTGCTCCTATGCATGGAAAATTTTAGAGTTAGGGTTAAAGGTTTATGATCAGAGTCAGGCTCATGGTCATTTAAAAGGTCAAAATTTGTTATTTGGTTGGAAACGAGGATATCATATATCACATAATCTACAACACTACTACCTAACCCATGAATATAAGTCATTTGGTTGGAGTTTGGCCACTTCATTACTCCATTGCAAATTATTAGGTCTTGAGAGCTGCAGAGATTGACCAACTCAGTACCAAACAAATTCTCAATTAGGTCTTTAGAGCTTCTTTTGTAGCTATTAGATAAAACAAGGTTCTTATCTAGCCATAAAGGATTATGGTTGGAGTCATCGCTTAAAAGAGTAGCTTGTTTAGTTGCAGTCCTAGCATTAAAGTCTCCTAGCAGGAGGATATTACCTTCATTTTTCAAATTATAAATATCTTGTTCTAAATTATTATAGGGACAATTTTTATCTAGATTATTTTTCTTATAAAAAGTAGAATTAATAGGTGCAAAATAACAAATTTCTATATACATATTCTTAGCATTGGTGTGTGAAATTTCTATCCAAATGTATTGATTAAGAGGGTCAATCTTATGAAGTTGAATGTGAGGAGAAATGCTTTTTCTAATATAACAAGCTATGCCTCCTATCCCTCTACGGTGGGATTTTTTGTTCCATGCTGACCACAAGACAAATCCTTCCATGTTAGAGACCTTAGACTCCTCATGCTCCCAAGTTTCAGCTAGTCAAATAATATCAATATCACTCGGGA
Source organism: Picea mariana (assembly GCA_032191745.1). Taxonomy (NCBI): domain Eukaryota; kingdom Viridiplantae; phylum Streptophyta; class Pinopsida; order Pinales; family Pinaceae; genus Picea; species Picea mariana. The sequence continues at coordinate 430,975 of JASDQU010103324.1, read as the reverse complement.
TCCAACTTATCATAGGACCTTTGTGCCATGGAAATCCATGACAATTCCAAAAAAGGATCCCAAGTGTCCCAAATTCCTATTTATTATTATCCTTCTGGTCTCTATCCTTAATTCAGCTTCTTTTACCTTTTGAACTTCCTTCCTTAATTCAGCTTGGTCTTTGGGATTGAGGTCTTCATTTATAAATATTCTTGACCCTTTTAAGCTCGGAGATTTACTAAGTATGCTATATTTATGGTCATTACAACTTACTTGGACACAGATCAACCTATCTTTGTGATCAATTATTTTTCCTAGCCTCTTTGCTTCTACGAGGTAAGTTGTATCAATTTGTGATTCATTTTTTAATTCTTCTTTTACTATTACTAACATATCCTCCTCTTGTTGTTCTTTTATACCAAAAATTATGAGGTTCAAGGCTCTTTTTTTATGCTCATGGTCCAATTCGATTAGCTTATTCATTTCCTCTTTGATGGGTTTGATATCCAATTTGTTTTCCATATTACTGAGGATCAAATTGTTGGTTAGTTTTTCTTCTAGCTCTTTAATCCTGTCTCTCAAGTTGTGATTTTCTTCAACCCCTCCTTCTTGGGTTGATTGTTTATGTTTTTTCATTTCTTAAATTCTATCATTCATTGTCTGCAGTTCACTCTTGAACCCTAAGAATCTATCCTCTATTTGAGTTTGAATGGTATCTTTAATTTTTTTATCAATCATTGCCTCTAGCTCTATTTGGAGTTTTACGTCTCTTTCTTCACTCCTTCTTTCTAATGTTTCTAACTCTATTAGGATTTTGTCATCTCTCTCTTCTCTTTTTTCTTTCTACTGATTCCATATAATCGTAAAGGATCTCTAGGGTGATTTTGGGGGGCCTCCTCTTGTTAGGTTGAGTTTTTGGAATAGGTGGTGGAGTGCTCATATTGAAAAGAAGAGAAAAAAGATGTAACAATTATTATTATTGATTGACTTTATCTCTCAAATCAACTTTTACTTCTGAAACTTAAAATAAAAAAATAAATAAAATATATTTAAATCTCTTTACGTAAAATTAAAATTGAATCAAAGTAAAAAGTGACTCACCTCATTTGAGATGTCCAAATGCCCAACCTTTTGAAGAAGCCAAAAATAATTTCTGAAAACTGCAGAGAAGTCCACAGAAACTACAGAGATTATTGGTAAAAAAGGTAAAAACTACAGAGATTATTCCCGTTCAAAACCCTATATATATAATCTTAGAAATAAAATATCTCCTAAAAAAAATAAAAAATAAAAATTCAAAACCCTAGATATATAATCTCAAAAAAAAGAGAGAGAGAAGTATTATTCCCATTCAAAACGACAGAGATATAATTTCAGAACCGCAGAGAGACATATTATTCCCGTTCAAAACCACAAAGAAATATTATTTTCGTTCAAACCTGTAGAGAAATATTATTCCCGTTCAAAACAACAGAGAAAAATATTATTGTACAGAGAAATATTATTTCTATTCAATATAAAATATAAATAAACTAAATTAAAATAAATAAATAAATAATATTAAAAAAACGATATTTGATAAAAATTGGGTCAAACTATGAAAAAAGAGAGAATAAATAATGAAATTAATTTGACAAAACTAATTAATTAAAACGTAATGAAACTATAAGAAAAATAACTAAGGAAATTAAAAAAAAAATAAAAAAAATTGTATAATTATTATTTTTAACAATTTGTAACCTATTCCTTTTTTCCACATTTTTCCACATTATAGTTTTAGTCATTTTTAATTAATTTAATTTATGATTTATGCATTATAGTTTTAGTCATTTTTAATTAATTTAATTTATGATTTATATAATTTTTAACTAATTAAATTTATTATATTTAATATAAGTAAAATACCAAAAAAGTAACCAACGGATTTTAACAAAATTCTTGTATAATTCCAGTGTTGTATAATTCGTAACCTATTCGTTTTTTTTCATCTCTAATAATATTAATTTTTGAAATTTTTTTATATTTATTTTTATTTTAATTAATTTATTTTTTAATTTGTTGTTTATTATTTTTAATAATAATGATTATGATTATTAATGTCTACTTAAATAAATTTTGATTTATTGAAATTTAAAAAAATCAAGAATTATTTGGTTTCTTTTAAAATTTTATTTATATGTTAAAAAATCTTTAATATAATTACTCGTAAATCATCATAATTTTGAGGAGATAAAAGGTTTGGAATTTTGATATTGAAACAAATATTTTGAAATTGAGATTTGATGTTTTTCATCTTCAACCCTCTTAATTTCACACAGATCAGAAATTGTTTAGACCATTGTTTAGACCATTGTTTAGACCCATGTTTTAGGAATTTTCCAATACCCTGTTTTAATAATTTTATTTATTTTCTCTAAAAACTTTAAAGGAACTCCTAAATCACCATAGTTTTGATAAGTTATAACTTTAGGAAGGTTGATCTTCAAACAAATATTTTGAAATTAAGATTTAATGTGGGTTATGCAAAACATTTTAAGGGGAAGTTCCTTTCATTTTCAACCCTCTTAATGTCTCAAAGATGGAAAATTCTTTTGACCCGTGGTGTTTTAGGAATTTTTCAAGGGTTTTAATATGGAGCGAGTAAGAATTTGAAAAATGAAGGTAATATCCTCCTGCTAGGAGACTTTAATGCTAGGAATGCAACTAAACAAGCTACTCTTTTAAGTAATGACTCCAACCATAATCCTTTATGGCTAGATGAGGAACTTGTTTTATATAATAGCTACAAAAGAAGCTCTGAAGACCTACTTGAGCATTTGTTTGGTACTGAGTTGGTCAAGCTTTGCAGCTCTCAAGACCTAATAATTTGCAATGGAGTAATGAAGTGGCCAAACTCCAACCAGATGACTTGTATTCATGGGCTAGGTAGTAGTGTTGTAGATTATGTGATATCTGATATCCTCGTTTCCAACTAAATAGAAACTTTTGACCTTTTAAATGACCATGAGCCTGACTTGATCATAAACCTTTAACCCTAACTCTAAAATTTCCCATGCATAGGAGCACCATTGAAGAGAATTTTGATAATCAAAGGAATTTTTGCTTTGACAAAAGTAAAGTTGACATTTTCTTAAAGGATTTAAATAGTAAATTAAACCTCCTAACTTATAAGGACAACATTGAAGAACTCTATCATAATTTTACAACTACCCTTTCCACTTCTATTAACAAGTTCTCTTTTGAGGTGTCCTATAAAAAGAATAATAGAATGACCAACCCTTGATATGATAAAAAATGTAAAATTGCTAGGAAAGCCATTAGGGATGCTTCTAATGAGTCCTTAAAACTTGATAAGGTCAATATGTACTAATCCCTAATTAAAAGGAAAAAAATGTATTATATCAATAAAAGGCATGAGCAACTTTCACAACTATACAAGTTGGATCCTAAGAAGTTCTGGAGCCAATTTCTAAAACGCAATACGAAAGAAAATAATAGGATTCCCTTAAGGGACTCAAATTCCTACCTTAAAAGTCTTTATGAGTTCCCTAATTCCTTGGACACCATTCCTGTTGTCCCTACAAAGGAAGAAGTTTTTTATTTAGATGACATAGAGTTTGGGGTTAAGCAACTTGAAAATGGGAAAGCTAAGAACATTGAAGGCTATCAAGCTGAAATTTTAAAAATCGGAGGGCCAATCCTTATCCCTCACATACACAAGCCCTTCAATTTAGTAGTCAAGCAGGGATTTCCTAAACCCTGGATGCAAAGCCTCATTGTTCCTATTTTTAAAAATGGGGATAGAAACATTCCCTCTAATTATAGGACCATTATGATTAGCCTGATTTTAGCCAAGCTTTATGGAATTATTTTGGAAAAGAAGATTATCCTTTCGCTATAAAGTCACAATAAAAGAGCTAAAGGCCAGGCTGGGTTTAGGAGATATCATTCAATTGTGGACCATCCAGTTACCTTTAGGATCATTGCAGAGGAGTTCTGCAATCATAAAACCAATCTTTTTTGTTGTTTTGTTGACTTTAGAAAAGATTTTGGCATGGTTCCTAGGAAAAACCTTTGGAAAAGGTTGGAAGAGATAAAAGTGTCGCTTGAGTTGAGGGTTGTCGCAATAAGGATGTATGAGAAAGTTTTTAATAAGTTTAAAAACACTGAGGGTTGGTCAAAAGAGATTAACTGAAATATTGGAGTCAATCAAGGTTGTCCCTTGTCCCCTACCCTTTTTGGCATATACATTGACAAGTTAGAAGAATTCTTGGAAAAAGCAGGTTGTGTCAACCCTACTCTCACTGGTATAGTCAACAATCTTCTTCTTTATGCGATGATATCGTTCTTATGGCAAGGATTCCCCATGATCTTGAAAACCAACTAAAAATTCTCAAGGATTTTTTCTCCAATATGGGTATGGCTATTGATATTGATAATACTAAGGTCATGATTATTAAATCCAACAAGACCCCTTATGATACCCTTGTATATGACAACAAAAACTTGAAGGAAGTGACTTCATACAAATATCTTGGAATTGATATTCACCACAAGCTCAATTGGAATTATAGCATTGAGAAAATGATTATTGGGGGAAGGAAAGTTTATTATGGGCTTGAAAACAATTGTAAACTAGTCGATCTTTAGAGTTGGGATAAGAAGAAACTCCTCTTTGAGACTCTTCTTACACCTGTTATTCTTTATGGATGTGAAGTCTGGGGTTGTAGTATCTCTCATGAATCCTGGAGAAAGATAGAGAAAATACAAAATAATTTTATAACCTATAATCTCAAAATTAAAGGAACTACACCCTATCCCATCCTCCTCTTAGAAACAAGACTCTCCCCCATTGAGAGTATGGCTATGACTAGATACCTAATGTATAAGAACAAGTTAAACAACATGAAAGACAAGAGGCTACCTAAAATTGCTTCAAAATCAAGTCATAACCACCATCGACTCAAGCGAGGATGGCATAAAGATGCTCGGTCTTGGATAAATTATTGGGGAGTCATGGAAGAAACCATTTTGCAGAATAAATATACTATTAAAAAAAACGTCAAATTAAAATTTAAGGAGAAAATGTGGTGTGATAAAGAGTTAGAGGAAAGAAGAAAATTAAGGTATTATAAAGATGTAATCGACCCTAATCTAGAAGATCAAAATTATCTATGTATTTTTCCAAGTGTAAAGAAAAAAATAAGCATTGCTAAGATAAGAACAAATTCTCATGAGCTCCATAGTGAAACTGCACGTTGGTCAGTTCCTAAAATGCCATGGGATGAAAGAGTGTGTCACCTTTGTGACACTAAGAATGTTGAACATGAAAAACACTTTCTCTTAGATTGTCTAGCCTATACCCATATTAGATCTCATTTTCAAAATATTTATCACACTACCAACCTTCCTAACCTCTTAACTCAACAAAAGTATGGTGATTTTCGAAAGCTTCTCTTAATGCTTTTCGAGCACAGAAAAAAAATTCTAAAGAATCACAAGTAATCGTAATCACTTACCCTCTTAAGGTCTGATAGACCAATTCGATCTTAGTGTACAGTAATCATCATCATCATCATCATCTCAATTTTCTCTTATCATTCAATTCTTATTGTGTCACAATTTCTCCTTAAATGTAATAATATTTTTAATATTGATAACTAATCTCTTCTTCTATTTGAGGGTGATTTAATCAAGACTTTGGCATCTTTATGCCATCTCCATTTGAACTACATGTGTTTTTTTTATCAAAATTGGAAGTAATCTTAAAAAACCACTTATCTTAGATGTTATTTATCTTGTTATTGTACATTATGGACCTGGTCATAACCATATTTTCAATAAAATAATATTATTTTTTACTTAAATTTTACTAATTTTCAATTAACTAATTTTATCAAACTTTTTTATTATAATCGTTTATTCTTAAGATCATTTTATTTTTTATTGGATTTACTTTTAATCAAATATCTTTTTTTATCATTATTATTTAATTTTAATACATTACTTTCACTTTCTTATTCAATGTTATTTTTTTTTAAAATGACAAGTATAGTTTATACTCAAAATGTTCTATAGTTTAGGTCCGAAAATTCTATTACAAGAAAAAACACGTTACAATGTAGGACTGATCATAAAATATACACAGATTTTTTAAATGTATTTAGCGATGGACTCTTTTCTTTTATTTTACATGTGAATTGTATTGAATACACTATTAAAATTGCATAGCTTTGAACATAGTTAGAATTGGTGGTGGATGGTTTTTTACATATAATATATATTTTTATTTTAAATGTGAAAATAAATGTGTTTAGAGTTGTTTAATATTAGTGACTTTTTATTTATTAGGTTTTTTGGTTGGAATTTGGCAATGTAAATGTTGACAATGTTTAAATTGTATTTCTGAATGCATAAATGGATTCAGCGTGCTGAAAAAGTCTTGGGACAATCGACTTAGACTTAACAAATGAGAAACGACTCCAGCACCCAGAGACGGGAAGCAAATTCGAGCTTGTTCCAAATTAATCAACATATATAAACAGTTTAAAGTGGTTGAAAGCGGTTGGAGCAAAACCGCAACTAATTTTCCATTATTCTAACTCTCCCCTTTAATGGAGAAAGGATTTACATCCACACCTAACATCTCCCTAAACAATTCAAATTTGATCTTCCCAAGAGGCTTAGTGAAAATATCAACAACATTTTCACTAATATTACAATACATTAAAAAAATCTCATTAGAGTGCATCTTTTCTCGAACAAAATGGAATTGAGTATCAACATGCTTGTCCCTGAATGATAAACGAGATTATTTTCCAACTTGATTGAGCTTTGGTTATCACATTTGATTATCATATCTTTCTTTTGTTCTTCTCCAACATCTTGAATTAGTCTTCTCAACCAAACAACTTCACAAGTTGTTGCACACAATGCTTTATATTCTGCCTCAGTGGATGACAAAGATACAATAGGTTGCTTCTTACTGCTCCATGAAACAATCCCGAATCCAATGCCAAAATCATAACTTGTAGTAGATCTTTGATCATCCGATTGCGAGCCCAATCACCTTAACATCGAATGAATCAGTATATTTAATACCATAATCAAGTGTGGCTTTGAGATACATGAGTACCCCTTTCGTTGTATTCCAATGTCTTTCTAGATGTTTAGCCATAAATTGACTTAACACACTAACAGAGTATGCTATGTCAGGTCTGGTTGTAGTGAGATAGTTCAAGCTGTAGTGAGATAGTTCAAGCTTCTCACCACCCGTCTATAAGTTGTATCATTTACCTCCTTCGAACCATCATCGCAGTAAAGTTTCGTTTTCTGCTGCATTGGAACATAAGAAACTTTACACTGATCCAATTTAAACCTATTAAGTACTTCTCTGACATATTTTCCTTGAGACACAAAGGTTTGACCAACATTTCTCCAGACTTCAAGACCAAGACAATAATGTAACTCACCAAGATATTTCATTTCAAATACCTATGATATTTGCTTCTTAATTCCACTAATCAATATGCTTTATTGAATTTACATACTAAATGTTCCTGACCACTTTTCACAAACCCCTCTGGTTGAGTAAGATACTAGTGCAAATGTTTCTGCATAATCAATGCCCTCTTTCTTTGAATACCCTTTTGCCACCAATTTGACCTTATATTTATCTATACTACCATCTTCTTTGAATTTAGTTTTGTATATCCATTTACATCTTATGGACTTTTTATCTTTAGGCAATTCAGTCAATTCCCATGTTTTGTTTTTCATTATAGAGTCATAATCTTCCTCCATTGCTTCTCTCCACTCTTCCTGTTCATTAGCTTCATTAAAACTCATCGTGTCGCGAAGATCTTATCAATTGGCTGGTGACTTTTTCTGTGTTTTGTGAAGATTCTTCTTCACTGCTAAACGTATCCATGTCACTGGATGCCTTTTACTGCTGCTGCTTCTCTTATTTGACCTCTTCATCTTCAAGAAGTATATGTGATCCTTCATGACTGTTGTCTTCATTATTTCCTTAATTCACCCAAGAAAAGTAATAACAGACTCATTTATATCCATCTTAATACTTAAAAATTTACTCTTTAGAAAAAGAATGTGATTAACATTATTAGTTTGATACAGATCTTTAAGTGTTTGCCACATTTCATTAGAAGTCTTAGCAACTCCAATATATTTGCATCTTGAATTTCCAATTGATAAAATTCAATCCATCCAATTTGTTGGCTTCATTGAGGTACGTTTTTGCCAGGGGATTCACCATCTCTACAAACTTATTCACACAACAAACTCCTCTCCAAATAAGCAATCAAATAACCTTTAAATGGACAAAACTCTTCGTATGCAGATGCTTCACAATGCTTCACGCGCCTCACTTCACAATCTCCCTCAGTGATTTGATCTGGGCACTCTCCCACAGTGAGAATCAATGCAGACAAGGGGAGGGGTTCCTTCACACCTCTCCACGGGCTCAACACAAATCTCCCCTTTCAGTAATCTCCCAGGCAGCGCTTTAACAGTGTTTAGAAGTGATTGTTCAGATATGGGCTATCATTTTATCTGATACCAGCAGGGACGCTCAGATCCATCCACTCTAAGTGCACAACACTATTTCCTATGTGCCCTAACAATGTGAAAGAGCAACAATCCCAACCAGATCAGTCTCCCGAAATCGCCCAGGCAACAACTCTCCACGCACGGTCACCAGCCTCTCCACGCAGTCACGTGCCTCTCCACGCAATCACGCGCAATGTATAACAACGCAGTCACGTGCAATGTATAACCACAGAGTCACGAACAACACCTTTTTCCAAAGGAAGAACTCTTTTTTTCCACGATTACGCAGTCTTTGCCAGCGAGAAGCACTAGAGTCTCTGGTGCGCACTCTCTCCTCCTGCGAAAGTTTGTTGACTCTCTTCCCTCTATGCAATCTACCTATGTCAGCCAACAACAAGCAGCGATCGAACCTGGGCAGCAATCAGGGACGCGATTTCTCCAGAATGAGTCGTCGACAGCAGGTGCTCCACGCCAAGCCGGTGTTCCAGTCAGGTCACCCAGCGATCCGAGAGACACTCCTTCTCTCGCTCTGATACCAACTTAACAAATGAGAAACGACTCCAACACCCGGACCAGATTATCATCCATTATCTTCAACGCCATGGCCTTTTCAATTGGCGCACCCTTCCCCGACTTGCAGGTTATCTCTTCTTTTGGACTCCATTATTGAACTTTTTGAAATGGATAGGGTTTAGCAAATTTTGCGGGTGGTACCGAGGACCTGATGAGAGATGTTTTGTGTGTCTGCAGGATTATCTAGATGTGGAAAAAGCTGTAGGCTCAGATGGACCAACTACTTGCGACCTGACATCAAGCGTGGAACCTTCTCCATTGAGGAGGATCTCACCACCATTCGTCTGCACGCTGTCTTTGGAAATAAGTAATATCTTAATCGCCTATCTCCTAGCCTTTCATTATATCCTTTTCATATCACTATTTTAGGCAGGTTTGTAGGTTTTATTTAGAAGGTGGGCTGAAAACCTGAAGTGTATGTATACATGAAACTGGTTTTTGTATACTTTTGCTTGTGCCCATCAATCCTCAAATATAGAATATACCATTAAAAGTATTTCAGTTTGAAAAATATATATCATATCATAATGTACTAGCATTATGCCCAACAATCCTTAAATATATAAAATATATTCATTTCAGTTTGAAAGATATATATCAGAATGGACAAGTATTATGCCCAACCATCCTTAAATATATAACATATATATATGTGCACTTAGCATCTCAGATTGAAGGATATATATCAGATTCAATAAGCATTATGCCCAACAATTCCCAAATATATAGATTATATACCTCTAGATTTGAAGTATGTTAGATGGAAGGACATATGTGTAAAGATAGGGTAGTTTAGCTGTATACGAAATGATTTTTTTATTGGAATTTTTTAATATAAATTTATACTAATTACTATTTTTTATTGTTCAAAATTTATTTTTTAATGTAGAAATGAATTTAACATGTTGAAAAACTTTTTAGGTACTAGGATTTATACAGAAATAATCACTCAAATCTATTAATTTAACAATTTCTGACAAATATTCTAACAAATATACCCCAAAAATAATCATTTAGTAAAACGTTTAACCTACTTAGTAAACATACAATTAAATCAATACACCAAAACTGGTTGTCCTCTGAATCTGCTTTCTGATATTATTGATTGCCCTCTAAGTGTTATTTTCTTCTTTGACAACATATTTAAGTTAAGTCAAAACTGGTGCTTACTGACTGTCCTCTGAATCAGCTTTGTGAGATTATTGATTGCCCTCTGAGTGCGATTTTCTTCTTTGACAACATATTGAAGTCCTGTTTACCGTACTTTGTCAGCTATAGCCTCACATCTTCCTGGAAGAATGGATAACGAGATAAAGAATCGGTGGAACTCTAAACTGAAGAAACAACTTTTTTTAATGGGAATCGATCCAGTTACCCACAGGTCACTGCCTATGACAGATTATATGTATTCTTTCATAGCATCGTCTTCGACTGTCGAATTTTCCACAGCTGCGGGATGCAATACTGCGTCGGTTGAATCCGAACTGGCCAGAGGCCAGAGATGATCTGAATATTCCTCATGTCTCTGCCGGCAGTGGGCTACTATCTCAAAATCGCAATCTCTCGGGGACCAGTAACAACACGGTCGAACGTCCGGTGTGCGCACATCCTACCCGGAGCATGCCCAACCTCTGAAAACTTGCTGCCATTGCCTTCCATTTCAATGGATCAGTTACTCCGGGCCCGCGCATCATGATGGCTGCATGACTTCCAGAACGAGATAAATAAGGGTTTCGATTCAAGGGAGAATGATCGTATTGAGTATAATGCGTCTTTACATGAAACTTTACAGTTTTCCAGTTTGGAAAGCAAATCAGAAGGCATGGCTAATATCAACTCTTCCGAATTACCCAGCAATCTTAAAAACGAAACGGATGTTTTCCGCGACATACCAGCAGCAGATATACCAGTAGATCTACTAAATAACTACTGGTATAACGTGTTAAATTCAGTTGAGAAGAGCATGTGGAAGCTTTGCTTATTTACAACTCGCCGTACAAGTTTTTTAACAATATTATTCTTTTCCCTCTTTTTCAAAATTTATTTTATAAGTTACTTAGCAGAGACTAAGCTACAGAGATTAAGCTACTATGTTGCACCTTACACCTATTGATAATGGGCAGATTTAATAGGGGTTTAGTGCTTAATAAGTTTTCTATGGACAGGATTAAATACGGCTGGAATATTCTTAATAGTAACACAAAATAAATGGCTGTGATTTCAATCATTAACTTTCTAGCTATTATAAAAACATTCGTTTATGTGTTTACTTTTTTACATTTACCTAATTATATTTAAAAATTACTTTGATAGCTAACTGATTGCCATGTAAGTGATTAACAGAAATTAAAATATTAACACTAGATAAATGAAGTACAACCGTTTAGTTGTTAATGAACAATAAAATTTAATATATTCTTTTAAAGATTGGTTTCATCTTACATTAACCAGTTGTTAATCAACAATAAAATTTAATATGTTTCATCTTATCAACTTTTAGACGTTTTAGCTGTTGTGCTAGTTTTATACAATATCATTATGGATAAAAATGTACATTAATATATTATAAATATTCAAAAGTTAAACAAATAAATAAAAATGTGTATTATTTTATTATTTAATACAATGCCATTATGGATAAAGGTGTACATTAGTAAATTATAAATATACTTTACTTCAAAGATTAAACAATGAAAATGTGTATTATCTTATTATTTTATACAATGTCATTATGGGTTAAGAAGGTGTACATTATGAGTGAAAATATGCATTTATATACTCCAAAGGATAGATAGATGGTTGAGAGTGAATGCTTTGATCGTGAATGCACCTGCTAATAGAATTTTTTTTACTGATCACTCATGGTCTTCTAAGGGTAAAAGTGTGTATTTGAATTAAAAAAAAGTGTAGTGATGGGAATTCAATGTACCTTTTTGTGAGAGGGGTGGGTGGTTGCTTTAATAATTTGTGTTTGTATATCTTTACATGAAACTTTATAGTTTTTCAATTTGGAAAGCAAATCAGAAGGCATGGTTAACATCAACTCTTCTGAATTACCAAGCAATTTTAAAAACAAAACAGATGTTTTTCGCGACATATCAACAACAGATATATCGACATATCTACTAAATAACTATTGGTATAAGGTGTTAAATTTGTGAATAACCGGGGGTCAATCGGGGTTCGGAGTTTTGGCGTTTACGAACGCTTGACCCAAAACAAAACACCCCAACGATTGTCGAATCGCGAAATTGCGAAAGAGGTGTGGGGTCTAGGAAATATCGGGTTTTGGGGTTCGGGGTTTGCTAACACCCAACGCACAAAACAAAATGACACGATGACTGCCGAATCGCGAAATGCAAATAGGGTGTGGGTCCACCGCTTCGGGGTTCAGGGTTTTGAGATTAAAGAATTCCATGGAGTTTTTAACAAGTAAACTTCGAATGTCGAATTTGATCAAGGAATAAAGAAACGATCTTACGAACTCAACAACACAAAATAAAAAACATAGAATGACCATTTCAATTCAAAAATGCTTTCAAGCTATCTCTGATTACAATTTCGACTCTGGTATTTAAACACAGAAAATTGCCCCTTCGATCTTCTAAAGGATTTTAATCAAGGCGGTGATGGTGTCTTGTGGCTTGCAAAGGTTAAGACGACCACGGTTTAAGTTATGTAAAACAATATTGTAATCGATGGTTTAATCCTTGAGACTTGAAGAGTCAAGACGACCACCGATGCACCGTTTACATAAGCGGCGAGAAATGATTACATCCTGACATACTCCCTCTTAATCATTTCATAACAAAAACAAACTAAAACTATGTAAAACAAAATTGTTGTAAACAATGCATTACAGCTTGCAGACCCCAATATCTCTTCTATGGATTTTAAACAATTCATTTCCTAAAGGCTTCGTAAATATGTCTGCCAATTGTTCTTTAGATTTGCAGAACTGATCATAAATTTCTTTGACATTTACTAGCTCTCGAATGAAATGATACCTTGTATCAATGTGCTTACTCTATTTGTGAAAGACATGATTCTTTGACAGTGCAATGGCATATTTATTGTCACAAACAATTTGGGTTGCATCATTTTGGTCATGCAACAATTCATTCAAGACCCTTCTCATCCACACAACTTGACATGCAACTGCAGCTGTTGCAACATACTCTTCCTCAGTAGAAGATAGAGTCACAATGGGTTGTTTCTTTGATGCCCATGCCACTGCTCCATATCCAAGACTGAACACATACCCAGATGTGCTTTTTCTGTCATCAATGGAACCTACAAAATCACTATCAGTATATCTGATCAGTTCAAAGTTTAAGATTGATGTGTATCGAATACCAAAATCAATTGTTCCAACAATGTATCTCAGGATTCTCTTTCCTCTTTGCCGATGAGTATTGTTCAGAGTCTCCATGAATCTCGAAATTAAACTTACAGCCAACATGATATCAGGTTTGGTTGTTGTTATGTACATAAGGCTTCCAACCAACCTCTTATATTGAGTTGGATCAACATATGATCCCTCATCATACTTGTTAAGTTTAATACCAGTTGCCATTGGTGTTGCAGCTGGCTTGCAATTCATCATTCTAAACCTTTTCAACACTTCATTTGCATAGTTAGTTTGAAAAATGAAAATGCCATCATCAGATTGATCCACTTCAATTCCAAAAAAATACTTCATCAATCCTAAATCAATCATCTCAAAATATGTTTTCATGGTATTTTTAAAATCATCTATAGATAGATCTCTAGTAAAAATCAGGTCATCAACATACAAACAGACAATCAAAATTTTACCTTTCTAGTTTACCTTAGTATACAGAGTTGGTTCACTTGGACTTCTGCTGAATCCAACACTGATCAGGTATTCATCAATCCTTCTATAATAAACTCTGGATGCTTGCTTCAATCCATATAAATCTTTCCTCAACTTGTAAACTTTATATGTATGCTTATCAATCTCATAACCCAGAGGTTGTCTTACATAAACCTCTTCTTCCAAATATCCATTTAAGAATGTAGACTTGACATCCATCGGATGCATGATCCATTTATTCTGAGCTGTAATAACTAAGACCATCCTTACTATGTCAATCCTTGCCACATGAGCAAAGGTTTCATTGTAATCAATGTCAGGTTGCTGACTAAACCCCTGAGCTACAAGTCTTGCCTTGTACTTTTCAATTTCACCATCTGCATTCAACTTAGTCTTATAAACCCACTTAACACCAATGCTCTTCTTTCCTTCAGGTAAATCTACAAGATCCCAAGTGTTATTTCTTTCAATGGAATCAATCTCCTCATCCATTGCTTTTATCTAGACATCCTTTTTAGCAGCTTCATCAAAACTTATGGGATTTTATCTGATCTACTTCTTCATTCTGATCATACAATTCTCTTAAGCTTCTAGTCTTTTGTCCTTTAAATCTTTTTATTAATGAAGCTAAAGTGGGATTTGATTCACTACTTACCTGTGAATCTGATATATGTCCACCATGTCTAGATGGCTCACCACGCTCATGAGTTCTTGGCGTTCTAAATTGAGATGGGTTGATATCTGGTGCTTGCCTTGTTATAGGCGTATGTGCATGTGGAACCATCTGTCCATCTCCTTCAGCCTGCTTAACTCCATCATCATCTTCACGGGGTAACACAACGCCCTCTAAAATTGACTTGTCAATACTTCCATCCCAGGCTTCATCTTCTTTAAATTGAACATCTCTGTTGATTACATATTTCTGGGTGATGGGATTGTAGAGTTTATATTCCCTAGACTCTTCATTGTATCCAACAAAGATACATCTATCACTTCTGTCATCCAACTTCCTCCTCATTTCTGCAGGTACATGCGCAAATGCAACACATCCAAAAATTCTGAAATGAAAAACATTGCAAGGCTTACCATCCCAGGCTTCTTGAGGTACACGATTCCTCACTATCTTTGTAATGTCCCCACTTTGGGACATCATCACAGTGCAGAGATTTATGATAACCAGAGTAGCCAGATGGATGTTATAGCGAGTACAAGGGTATTTGAGAAGCATTGTGGGGTCCAGCTTGTATCAATTATCATATTCCATCATTATGAGCCATTTCGCACAGGTTGGCTTTGGTTTCGTTGCATTCCGACGATTTCCATGATTTTGACTATTTTGAGCTATAAGTCAATGGAATTCACTGAAGAGGTCATTTTGGGCACATTACTTGGAGGAACCTCTCAGTGTAATAGCTCATTGGAATCAGGAGGAGCAACACTATAGGATGGGATGGCTAGAAGTGACTTTTAGTGGCTAGGGAAGCCACAAGGAGAGATAAGGAGCTTTTTAGAGGTAAAAAGGTTAATTAATTAATTAAAGTGATTTAATTAATTAATTAAATATTAATAAAATGAAAGTCACTTTGGAGGGACAAGGTGAGCCAAAAGTATAAAGGAAAGGAAAGGGCCTCTTCTCATTCATTCATGTTTATCAGTTTGATATATGGCTTTAGCTAGTGAGCCCATCTCTTGGGGGTTTTGAGGGTTTTGACTTAATAAACCCTAGAGGATGATTCAATGGTGAAAGATTCCACCTAGCTTGTCCCAAGATTGGTCTCAGAGATGCAATACTCTCCCACACCATTCTAGTCAGATCTACATCAGTGCAGGAAGTTCTACACAGCCACGGGCATAGGAAGAGGAGGAGGGCACACCATTGGGGGTTTCCAGCAAGGGGGGCGCACCATCTTTGGAGAGAGATTCGTTGTAGGATATTGGTAGGGCTGTTGGGGATTCTATCACTTGGGTTTTCATTACAGGGCCTTGGACATCAGATCTAGTGCTTTCTGAGATAGTTTTATGGCTCAAATTATTTCTTGAGTAGTGGGGCAAATTGAAGAGAAGGAGGGTCTTCTTGAGATCTAGATCTAGTCTGTTTGGAGGGGTTACACTTCATATCTAACCCTGAGACTTCACCTAGTGACTTGCAGTGTCCCGATCTATATTTCTGGAGAGTTTCAGAGCATTTGGAGGCCTCCTTCAGCAGGGTCGAATTATCTAGGGCTTCAGTCATCTAGTGGGGTGCACCATTTAGAGGGGGATTTCAGATCTATAGAGATTGAGAGGGATCTTGGAGATTCAGGCACCTAGGTTGTTCTTACCATCACCCGATCTATCAGTTGGCATATATATTAGGGTGATTGGACACTTTTGGCAGCAGGGCCGAGTTATTGAGGGTTTCAGCCTTCTATTGGAGCATGGCATTCTTCAGCTGGAGAGTTTGGCATTCAGATCTTCTTGTATTGATCTGCATTTGTTATTCAGCATTTGGAGGCATCTTTTGTATTAGTGGGATCATTTTGTAGCAGCTCTTATCTACTGTCTATCTTCTTGTCCATCTGTTAAGCATTCCAGATCGACATCTTCATTGTAGCAGGTTTCTCTATTTTATGAATAAAGAAGATATGAGATGTTTTGGCTTGTCTATCTTATTTCATATGGTTGAGGTATGTTCCATGGTTATCTCTTTATGTTATTTGTTGCATACACACATCTAAACAAATAGATCAACAAATTGTTTGACGAAATACCACAACCAATTTTTTTTTTTTAAAAAGACACCAAAACCGTGATGATCCTTGCATAATGGCTTGGGATCATTAAAATCTTGGTCAGACTTCTATTCAATATAAACACAGAGCAAAGAACTGCATCTCCCCAATACTCATTTCAAAGATGCTTCTCTTTCAACATGCTTCGATCCATGTACATGATGGTCTGATTCTTTCTTTTAGCCACTCCATTCTGTTGTGGAGTATATCGAGTAGTAAATTGTCTTTTAATTCCATGAAGATAACAAAATTTAATGAATTTGTTAAGTTTGTATTCACCTCCTCTGTCAGACCTTAAGATTTTGATGGTTCGACCACTCTGATTCTCAACCAAAGACTTAAACCTTTTGAAAACATCAAAGGATTCAGATTTCTGTTTCAACAAATACAACCAAGTCTTCCTACTGAAATCATCAATAAAAGTCATGAACTAAACACAACCATTCAAAGAAGGTGTTTTCATAGGTCCACACAAGTCTGTGTGTACAATTTCCAATGGAGCTTTTTCTCTGTAGGAAACACCTAAAACAAAATTTTCTCTATGATGTTTTCCAAGTATGCAACTCTCACAAGAGCTTGCAACTTGCTGAATACAAGGTAACCCCTTTACCATATGTTTCTTATGTAACAGATCTAAGCCACCAAAATGTAAATGATCATATCTCAAATGCCATAACCAAGATTCATCTAAACTTCCATCCTTATAGGAATTCAAAGAACCACTTAAATCATTTCACATAACAAGTGGAAACATTCTATTCTTGGTCATGTCTACACTTGCAATCAACTCTAGGAAATTTATCATAGATTGTACATACCTTATTCTTGAAGAACACTCTGTACTTTTTCTCCAACAGTTGTCCAACACTAATAAAATTGCATTTTAAATAAGGAAAAAAATAAACATCATCAATATTTCTTCTCTGATTATTCTTAGTGTAAACTGGAACTACACCTTTACCATTAACTATAACCTTACAGTCATTTCCCAGTTTTACTTCAGACTGAATACTAGTATCAATAGAAGAAAATAAGTCCCTATTACCAGTCATGTGGTTGCTGCAACCACTATCCAAAAATGAAATATCATTAGCATTATCCTCAGTGACATTACAAGTCAGGAACACATGATTTTGATGATCCTCAGACTCATTTGTGATATGTGCAGACTGCTTTCCAACATCTTCCTACTTCTTCTAACATTTGTTAGCAAAATGCCCAAACTTCTTACAATAATAACATTGTATTTTAGATTTATCATACCTCTGATTTTCTTACTGCCAGGGTTTGCTGCTGCTCCCTCTTAAATTAGGAGGATTCTATTGAGACTTCTCCTTAGACACTGATTCAGTTCCGTTGTCCCTTGGACAAGAAAATCAAACTCCTCTTCCATGATTATAAGACCTTCCTCTACCTCTACCTCTGGTAATATGCAGTTGTGATTTGAAGGAATGCTCCAATGATCCTTCTTCATATCTAGACATCCTAGATTCATGAGCAACAAGAGAGCCAGTTAACTCATCAATTTGCATTTCACTTAAATCTTTAAATTCCTCTATGGGTACAAGAACAGGTTCAAACTTCTTGAGAAAACTTCTTAGGACTTTCTCAATAAATCTCTTATTCTCAACATCATCTCCATACTACCCGAGCTAGTTCACAACACTCATTACTTGAGTCATGAAAGTATCAACACTTTCATTATCCTTCATTTTCAGATTTTCAAAGTCCCTTCTTAAGTTCTACAACTTGACTGTCTTCACCTTGGACACACCTTGATAATTGGTTTCAAGAATGTCGCAATCCATCTTTGAAGATGCAACGCTAGAAATCTTCATAAAAATGGATTCATTTAAAACCCTTGCTGGATTAATCCAAGAGATTTATTATCCTTCTTCTCATTTTCCTTCAACAAAACATGGTCAACATTATACAGAGCCAATTTTGCTACTGTATCGACTGGCTCAACATAACCATGATAACATAAGTCAATAAATCTTGAGAATGCAAAATCGTCCTCATTCTAATATACCAAGAGTCATATGACTTCTCACTTAGGACGGGAACCTGAACCTGAGAAGAACTATGTAATGACCCTGCTTAAATAGATGTATAGGGATTATTAATTATAATTAATTTGATAATCTGACTGTCCTAATATGTTAGTTAAACAATAATTGTTTCTTAATAATATTAACTAATTAATTATTATTAATTATTTGTTCATATCTATCAATGATTAATTAATTATTAATTGACTCATTAATTATTTGAGTAAAGAATTAAAGGGGGTTAATAATTTAATGTATTAAAGACTTACATATACGAGGGGGGAAGAAACATTAAATAAGGGGATAAGATATTAAGTAGAGGGATAATATATTAATGAAGGGGATAAGGTAATAAAGGAGGGATAAGGAAATTAATGAGGGGGAAGAGAGTCGGTGAAGGCGAGGATATGATGGGGAAAGAGGCGGACGGGAAGGGGGAAGGAAGAATCAGGGGGAGGAGAGACTGTAGTTTTGGTTTTTTTTTATCTTCTGGTTCTATTGTTGGGTTCTTCAGTTTTGGGGAACCATTTTAGGGGGCACCGAGTTGCTGGGGGTTTTGGGCATGGGGGCCAGGATTCCTTTCGGTTTCCTGGAGCTAGGGAGCCAGACAGGCTGCTCCTAGTTGGTTGGGAGGTTAGTCGGTTTGGGCAGAGTTGATCAGTGCATCAGGCTAGGCAAGGCAACAGGGAAAGGACAACCATATCGACAGGAATTAGCATCAGAAGCAGGTATTTTATTATGAATTGCTGAGTTATTTTCATGTTGTAGATAGATTTTAATTTCTGCAGAATATTTATGCTACATGATGTGAATGAATAATTTACGTATGAGAAGGGAATTATATGTTAATTGTATTAAATTTTTTATTTAATTAAGTACGGTCTCTACACATGGTATCAGAGCCCTGGTTCAAAATTTGGAGCCAAGGGCCTACCTACCCACCCAGAAAATTAGAAAAAACCCTGAAGCCCTTTAATTGGGTATAAATATGAGCTCCAACCTTCAGCTTCACCTAACCTGCAGGCCAAGCACACAATTTTTTTAGTATATATGCAGATCTAGATATATATTTATACATAATGCTTCCTAAATAAAGAAAACCAAAAAAGGATGTATGCGCACAAGAAAATGCAAATGCTTGTGGTTGTGAAAGCAAGAACAAACGGACCCAAGTAAAGCATAATTTCTATGGCTGTGATAAAAAAAATAAGCCAAATATATCAACCATAAACGCTATGGATGTAACATTTAAATTCACAACCCCAGGGAACTAGTTAACATCCAACCCAATAGCGAATAGCAAGAGCGTAGCATGAGATATTTCTCAGTCATTTTGTCAAAAAAAAATATCTGGATATGACATAAAGTTTATCCCATACGCTGTGTAACTCATTTAAACAAGCAAAGTACAAGCAAGGTGAGGAATATCATCACCTAAATATACACAACAAGGCTTGAACTATGAATTTTAATACACATGCTCAGAATATTAAAACGAAAAAAAAATGTTATTTCGGCCAAGGAGTACTTGGAGCACAAATAGGAGCAAGTAAAATTAAGTATAGATCCATCCTAATGACAAAATCTGGTTTTATATTGATTTAAACTACTAGCAATTCAACAAAACTAAGAAACTAGATCAAGAAATTGGAAACAAAATAGTTCATTGAGAGAGCAAGAACAAAAAAAAAAAAATTATCACTTACCTACAAGCGATACTAAATTTCTCTTTTCTGTATCTCCTTTGCTATATGCCCTATCATGCCTTCAGAAATCACTCCTATTTCCAACACCAACGATCAAGCGCTAGGCGGCAAGCTAGCGCACAAGCAATTTGGGGACATTTTCTAAGGCAGTATGGAGTACTAAATTAGTGCCTTAACCCAGGTGGCTGATTAGTTATCTAATTGGATATTCGGATCATTCTGGAGATGGTAACTTCTCCATCAGAAAGGAGGGGCATTCCCGCAGCTTCTTTCATTGAAGACGTGCAAACTTTTCTCACAACGACTGGTTCTGATGCAACCTCTGCCCTCAACACCCTGCAAGAAAGGTTGTTAATGCCGAGGCCTCCTCATACGTTACACTTGGATTTTCATTTTTTTTTTCGAGATAATTGGTTTCTAAATATCATGTTCACGATATGCAAAACAGAGATCTTGAATACCCAATAAAGATTAGGAAGCATTCCTGTTTAACTTATTATATGATAGTTATCTCCGATTGGATGTTAAGTAGCCGAGCACTGGTTTCAAATTTATCAAAGAAAAATGTTTTTCTATATGTAGAAAACAAAGGAACTGAAGTGGGAAGCGTATGATGTAACTCCTTCCAAGCCCGTTGTTAAAAAAAATTTTTTTTGCCCAATTCACAAGGTCAGTGATGGAAAACTCTTGCTAAGCCCAGCCTCTCCAAACTACACTATACACCAAACCAATACATAACTCACCAAAGCCCAGCACTGAGGGACAAGCCTAAAATCAGTCTACGAGAATTGTACCCGGCCCATTTGCTTCTTGTTTTCAAGTATTGCCATAACAGCACACGCCAAAGCGACCCACGCTTATTTTCAAGTATTGCCATAATAGCACATGCCAAAGCGACCCACAAACAAAAGCCGCAAGCCCATATATATGAAACATGGGCACTGTGCACAGGAACGAATCGGTCGGATTCCGGCTACTATTCTCAGGAGTGAACTCCAACCACTTCAGCAAAATACAAACCATAGCAATCAGATTTCTGTGAGTGGAAATAACCCCTTTGCTCATTCCAGTAGTGCCGGAGGAATAAAGCGACATGGCAGTATCATCTTGCCGGGTTTTCACAGCGGGGGCATGTGCAGGATTTGAAGTCACTAGCTTGTGTAGAGTAGAGACGAAATTTGCAAGCACAACTTGAGTAGCCAACCACCCAAATTTTGCAAGCACAACTTGAGCAGCCACCATATGCTATCTCCACACTACAACAACTCTGCCTCAATCCAAACTATAAAGGAGATGAGAAATAAACAAGAAAAGTACTCCACAGAATAAAAAAAAACATAAATGCTCATAAACAAAAAAGGGCATAGTGTGCTCAAGTCGAGCCCATCGACCAAATCTAGTGCATATAACAAATTCCACAACCAATAAACAACACATGCGCCAAGTCAAACAAGCCACACAACTACCAAACTCAACATACAAGCCCGGTAGCCGCGCGCTGCCCACAGGAAACAATTTTTTTTTTTTTAGTAATAAAACAAAAAAAAAACCTTGGAACACACACAATACAAGCCATCACCTGACAAACGAGGAAGGAGACCAAGGAAGAACTGATTGCATACCAGTTCAGCGAGAGAACCACCAAAAAGAAAAGATGCTGAGGGAACGACCATGGCGGCCGACCACGTAGCCAAAATAAAATGACAGGAAATGTAGAGTTAGGGTTTAGAAAGGAAGGCACTAGAGGAAGCAAGGCGGGCATGTGGAATCCATGAGTGCCCACACTTGTTTTTAAATTATTTTGATTTTCGTCTATTATTTATTAAAAATCTTTTTATAAATTGTGTGTGTGTTTGTTTAAATTTTATTTTAGTGTAAAGATAATTTAGGTTAATTTAGTTCAAATTAATTTAAAGTTAATTTAGGTTAATTTAGTTCAAATTAATTTAAAGTTAATTTAGGTTAATTAAATTAAATTAAATTAAAGTTAATTAAGTTAATTATCTTTAAAAAATTAAAATTTTAATTAAATTAATTGTCTATTTAGTGTAAAGTTAAACTACATTAAAAGTTAA
Organism: Picea mariana; assembly: GCA_032191745.1. Taxonomy (NCBI): domain Eukaryota; kingdom Viridiplantae; phylum Streptophyta; class Pinopsida; order Pinales; family Pinaceae; genus Picea; species Picea mariana. The sequence continues at coordinate 408,415 of JASDQU010103324.1, read as the reverse complement.
TTAAAATGTTAGAGGGTCCATGGGTTTTGAACCCAAGACCACCCACCAAGCGAAGTGCCTTAAGAAGAGCACTAACACCAACGCGCCCTCATAAGTCTTTACAAATAAATTCATATACTTAAATAGATTAATGGTAACAGAGTGTATCCCGAAGTACAAACTCTGATTATCCAAGCGTCAAGCTCATGAGACCTTACACACAACTCATCGAGCCAATCTCCGAGCCCTTTCATTCCATTCCACCAGTCAAAGCCAAGCACTAAGCTCCAATGCTTGAAAGCCACTCTACAATCCTCAAGAATCGCACCTGCAGCCACCGAGACACACAATTCAACGCATATGTACAACGCGCCAAGGAGAGCCCACGAGTCAAGCATCGAAGGATATTTAGTTGTAAGCGAAAATTTTAAAGGACTTAGACTAGGACAAGCAGGAAGGAGGTGGCATACACACTAGAAAAGTAAGCTAGAGGAATTGGCGAGTATGGCGCAAGGCTAGCATAGCTACCGAGGAAGTGAGTCAATAGTTTTCTTAGGTGAAGAAATCAAGCTCAATAGTTTTCTTAGGTGAAGAAATCAAGATTAGATGCTTTAACCCTAACCTAGCCAATCCCCTAAAGAGAGTAATGTCTATTTACAGACAAGTAAAGAAAAACTTACGCCTAACCCTGTTTCTAGTTTGAGTAGCACCAATTTGAAGCGTCCTTGAACTCACCCTGACAACTTTGGTTGATGCAGGTTAAATCATATAGGATGGTTAGGACTCGAGGGAATCAAGGCAGGGGAGCATTGTCGCAGGCACCGCCAACACCACCAACGCCGCCACCATCATCGCCCGAACTAGCTCTCATACTGCGCTCGTTGAAGGCCATAAATGAGACTTTAAAGGGGCGACAACCAGTAGGGACTGAGGTGGAACCCCCACCATCTGGAACAGTTAATCCAGAAGCATCAAGCGATTCAGGGGGACGACCTCCACCCGAAGACATCACTTGAGAATTGCAGAAGATCAAACTTCTGGATTTTGTCGGGGGTCATGCCAGTGAACACACAGAAGCATGGTTGGAAGGCATGACAAGGTGTTTTGCCTTAAGGGACTATGTGTCCAACTCAAAGGCGAAGATCACAATTTTTTAGTTAAGAGACAGGGCCTTGAACTGGTGGGGTAACCTAGAAAGACAACTGCATCTTACCCTGGACATAGTATCTTGGGAACTTTTCGAGGAGAGGTTCCGAAGGAAATATCTGCCAGCTTACTATGAGGAACAACAGGTAGGGGTGTTTCATGCCTTAGTACAGGGAAACAAATATGTAGAAGAATATGAGATCACATTTATGGAATTGGTCAAATATGTTTTGTATATGGATAATGACCAACGAAAGACAGAGCGCTTCATCTATGGATTGAACCCTAAGATCAGAGCTATGGTGCGGATGTGGAAACCGTCTTCAGTAGCATAAGCTGTGGAAAATGCACGTTATGCGGAGGAACACATGAACTTGAATGGAGGTATGAGGTTAACCTTTCCGCATCATCCTAGATTCATCGGGAAGGCCCCTAGGACATTTCCCAGGGGAGGGGGCTCAAGGCCACCTCCGTATGGTAACAGAGTCGCGCCAAGGACAGTAGCCTCATGGATTTCAATGGTAGCGAGTGAAGCATATCGTTCATCACCAACAACACAGACAGGTCCATGGCCATCTCAGGGAACAACTAGTAGGGGCAGGGGTTCCAGGGGAAGAAACTCATTTCAGAGACAGTCACATAACAGTGCACTGGTTCAATCATGTGTTACCTGTTGGGGATGTGGAGGACCCCATTACCAGCGTGACTACCCAGAGTTACAATCAGGATTCGCGCATAGAGAAGGAAAGGCCCCGATGGGAAGAGAAAGTAGCAGCCACCAGATTTACGCAGCGGATAATAATCGTGAGGCTAAGCATCAATCCACAGTGGTGGAGTCATCAGGTATGCTAAATCATATCAACATTAAGATTTTATTTGATTCTGGTGCTACAGATAGTTTCATTTCACCTTCTGCATTAGAAAAGAGTGGGTTGGCAGCCTATGAGCACGATGACTTTAAACAAGTCGAGATGGCTTCGGGGGAAATACAAGCGGTAGGACCTAGTGTTGATAATTGTATAGTAGACCTGGGAGTGTGTACTACCAGGTTGAAGGTATACGTCACTGATCTCGGGGTGTATGACATAATCATTGGAATGTATTGGTTAGCAGCTCACCGAGATTTGGTAGATTGTTTCGCAAAGAGGGTGCTTTGTGTTGACGATGAGAGAAGACCAGTAGAGATCCAGGGTGTACAGAGGAAAGTGTCATTACGCTTTATCTCAACTATGAAGGTTAAGTGATGCTTGAGACAAGGGTGTTGACTATATGTAATGGAAGCGGTGAATGAAAGGAAGGGACCCTCATTGGATCAATACCCGGTATTGTCAGAATTTAAGGATGTACAGAATTTAACGAGTTAGCAGGGTTACCTTCTAAGAGGGAGCTTGGTTTTACTATTGAGCTAAAAACTGGTGTAGAACCAATCTCCAAGACTCTGTATCGGATGACAGTGCCAGAACTTTGTGAATTGCAAATGTAGTTGAAAGAGTTACTAGACTTAGGGCTAATAAGGCCCAGTGTTTCACCTTGGGGTGCACCAGTAATTTTTGTAAAGAAGAAGGATGGATCCTTACAACTGTGTATAGACTACACGGACTTGAACCGTGCTACAGTGAAAAATAGGTACCCAATGCCACGAATAGATGACCTCTTCGATCAAATGAAAGGAGCAGTGGTATTCTCAAAGATCGATTTGCGATCCGGGTATCATCAGTTAAGGATTAACAAAGGCGATATCCCAAAAACTGCCTTTCGAACTCGGTTTCAACATTACGAGTTTGTTGTAGTATCTTTCAGATTGACCAATGCGCTAGCAGTATTCATGAGCCTCATGAACAACATATTCCGAAAATACTTAGACCATTTTGTACAAGTCTTTCTAGATGACATCCTTATCTATTCCAAGAATGAAAGAGAAAATGAGGAACACCTACGAGTAGTGTTGTCCTGCCTTAGGGAGAACAATTTGTATGGGAGGTTGTCAAAGTGTTCCTTCTTCCAGAAAGAGATTCACTATTTAGGTCATATCATTTCCGGCGAAGGAATCTCTATGGACCCAGAAAAGGTAAAGGCCATTATGGAGTGGACAGTTCCGAAAAATGCCCATGAGGTGAGAAGCTTCATGGGGATAGCAGGTTATTATCGAAGATTTGTGGAAGGGTTCTCCAAAATAGCGAAACCCATCACCACCTTGTAGCGCAAGGGGGTTAGGTATGAATGGACAGAAGAATGTGATAGTGCATTCATTGAGCTTAAAAGGTTACTAACTAGTGCGCCAATTCTACGAGTGTCGGATACGGAAAAGGAATTCACAGTCTGCACGGATGCCTAGAAGCAAGGGTTGGCGGCTGTACTAATGCAGGGTGGAGGAGTGATAGCTTATGCGTCAAGGAAGTTGAAGAAACACTAAAAACTATATGCGACTCATGATTTAGAGTTGGTAGCTGTAATGCTAGCTCTGAATCTTTGGAAGCACTATCTTTTGGGGTGAAACTTTGAGCTCAAAATGGACCATCAAAGTTTAAAACATCTCTTCACTCAAAGAGATATGAATGGCAAGCAAAGGTGATGGAGTGAGTTTATGAGTGAGTATGATTTTGGTATTTCGTACATCAAGGGAAAGGAAAACGTGGTCACAGATGCCTTGAGTAGGAGACCACGTATCTTCTCCTTGGTACCCTTAAAGGTCAATCTAAGGGAACATGTGTTGACACAACTCCAAGGAGACAATTGGTATTTAAATTTTACTTCGAACCTCCAGAGTGGGAGGTGATTAGATCCAAAGTATGAAGGATATAGTCTGGAAGCAGACAGACTATTAAGATATTGAGGAAGGATGTACATCTCTGAAAATGGGGATATTCGAAGCATCATACTAAAGGAAGCCCATAGAGCACTTTATTGTGCGCATCCAGGTGTGAAGAAGATGTATGCAGACATGAGGAAGCTTTTCTTCTGGGTAGGCATGAAGCGCGATGTAGTCCATTTCATCGCCAAGTGCCTAGAGTGTCAAAAAGTGAAAGCCGACCACCATCACCCAGCAGGCCTCCTACAACCACATGATGTTCCTATGTCCAAATGGGAAGTCATTTCTATGGATTTTGTTGTGGGGTTGCCACTCACATCTCATAGACACAATGCCATTCTTGTGATAGTGGATAAGTTAACCAAGAGTGTTCATTTTATTCCGGTTAGAGACACTTATGATGTCACTGATGTGGCACGTGTGTTTGTAAATGAGGTTATTCGTTTGCATGGGATACCTAAGAAGATCATTTCATATAGGGACTCTAGATTCACTTCTAGGTTTTGGACAAGTTTGCAGACAGCATTGGGGACTCAGTTGAACTTAAGCACAACTTATCATCCTGAAACAGATGGGAAAACCAAGAGAGTTAATCAAGTCATGGAATACATGCTTAGGATGTATGTCATGGATAATCAAACCTAGTGGGAGAAGTACCTACCTTTGGTAGAGTTTGCCTACAATAATAGTTTTCATAGCTCCATCGGAATGCCACCCTACGAAGCTCTATATGGAAGGCCATGTAGAATGTCCTTGAGTTGAGATAGACTAGAAGACCGAGTGACAGTTGGGCCAGAATTGATTCAAGAGATAGAGGAGTAGGTGATTCAGATTAGGCAAAGACTAAAGGAAGCACAGGATAGGTAGAAAAGTTATGCGGATGCACACAGGACCAACCGAAGTTATGAGGTGGGAGACCAAGTTTTCATTCGTATCAGGCCTAATAAGAGTACCATATGGTTCGGGAAGGGGACAAAGTTGTCACCTCTATTTATAGGACCGTTCAGAATTCAAGAGAAAATTGAACCCATTGCCTATCGTCTCGTACTGCCACCCCACTTGCATAAAACTCATAATGCTTTTCATGTATCTGTTTTACGTCATTATGTTGCTGATGAATCAAATAAACTAAATTGGAAGGAATTGCAGGTATCGGACGTGGGAACTCTCATGGTAGAACCATTACGCATATTGGACCGTAGAGTTCGACAGCTCAGGAACCATCTGGTAGACCAAGTTAAGGTCTAGTGGGACAAGTATAGTCCAGGATATGCTACTTGGGAAGATTTCGAGACACTACAACGAGACTATCCCTCACTTTCTTGACCACCTAGAGAATATGTTTCTCAAAGGTGGGGTGTATGTAACACCACCTTTTGACTTAGACAGTCGGGATTACCTGAGGCCTATATAATTTATTTCTAGTCACAGTGAAACTGTTAAATGATACACTTAAACTTTAAAGATGTATGAACCTTTATGAATGTGTAAATGTTATTGATGATGATGTATATAATGCGATCTACTATGTGAATGTAAATTTTATGAATGTTTAAATGTTATTGATGATGATGTATATAATGCGATCTACTATGTGAATGTAAATTTTACGAATGTTTAAATGTTATTGATGATGATGTATATGATGCGACATATTGTGAGAATGTAAATTTTATGAATGCTTAAATGCTATTAGAATGATGTTGGATATGATGCAATCTATTTGGTAAATGATAATCTTATGAATGGGTGTCAAAATTGAATTATGGGATATTATGAGATTTATTTCTAACTTGAAAACTTAATGTTAAGTTGTTGGTACACGGATACCGAATTGAATGATGATTGCATGCAATTACATGATGATAATGCATAGAAATATATGAGGTTGTGTTACAGACTAATCTGCAGGTTATGGGCTATGAAATAGCCAAGGGGATAATGATGATGAAAGTGGATGTCATGAACACTAGCCGAGAAACATTATGGTATGAATATTTGTATATGAGATTATATTGGTTTGGATGCATTGCTATGATATGTGAACCAGTGCAGGATTTTAGGTAATGAGACTGCCCAAAACCGAATAAATGATGACAAAAATCCCAGCAACACGGTGCCACTGTATATTCCATTGTAGGGTGTGGACCCTAGTTATGATTAGGAGGGGTGGAGACATTTCCCACTCTCATCCCATGTGCAAGGGTTCTTGGAATTATACATTCACAGGATATGCACGATCATTCGATTTACGACCTCGGTTTGGCCATCTGTTGTGGGGTGGAAGGCCATGGATTTGGTGAGCTTGGTGTCCAACAATGACAAGAGGCTCGACCAGACTGTACTTATAAATCTGTTGTCCTGATTTGAGACAATGGTTTTTAGGATTCCAAAATGTACCCATACCCATTCAAAGAAGAGCTTGACAGTGGCTTCTATTGTGATGCTCTTCTTGCAAGCAACCAGAATCACCATCTTTGAAAAGTGATCAACAACCACAAAAACACGGTCATTTCCTCGCTTGGTGGACAGGGGGCCCGACATGTAGTCCATTGAGATGGATTCCCATGGCCTGTCAGGAGTAGGTAGAGGGGTGTACAAGCTCTATTTTTTAGTGGTTTCTTTAGAAATAGCACAGGCAGTGCAAGACCTGATATACTTGCTAACCTCTTGTCGAAGTTTCGACCAGTAGAAGTTTTTTGTAGCATTGCCACTGTCTTTTCAACGTCGAAGTTTCCTGCCACCCAGCTGTAGTGGGATTCCCAAATCATCTTCGCTCGCTCACTTTATGGAACACATATATGGCCCAGTCGACACAACAATCCATCTTGAAGATGGAAATTATCGACAACTTCCTTTGCACCCAACATTTGGTAGGTGGTGGTGAAGTCTGAGTCTGTCTCATAGAGTTGGGTCCATCTAGAGGTCTCATGGCCACAGAATTCTAGCACTGTGGTGAGTGTTGCGACTGGTGGTCTGCTGAGGCAATCAACGACATGGTTGGTGCTTCCTATTTTATACTTGATGTTGAGGTGGAATTGTTGCAAGTATGTGGACCACTTTTGATGGAGGTCATTTTACAATTCTCCTTGTGTCTGCATGAACTATAGTGGCTTATGATTAGTGTGGATGACTATCTCCCTCCCAAGAATGTAATGTCTTCACTAGCGGCAGGCTTGCATAATGGAGTACATTTCTTTGTTGTAAGTAGGGTACTTAGGGACAACATCTAATAGTGTCACACTATGATAGGCCATAGGGTGGCCTTGCTGTGTGAGAATGACATCCACAACATAGTCTGAAGCATCAGTCTCAATCTCAAAGGGTTGTTTCTGGTCTGGCAGTGAAAGTACTGGGGCTGAGCACAAGCACTACTTCAAATCATTGAACACTTGTTGTTTGGGCCGGCCCCATGTAAATTTTTCCTTACCAACACCCTTGGTTATTTGGCTAAGGGCCCATACAATATGGGAGAATCCCAACATAAACCTGCGGTAGAAATTGGCAAGGCTCAAGAAGCTCTGAATCTCAGTGAGTGTGGTTGGGGTTGGCTAGTCACAGATGAATTGGATCTTGGTTGGATCCACATGTATGTCATGTTTATCAATGATGTTTCCTAGGTAATGGATCCTATCCATGCCGAAGAAGCATTTTTCCAAGTTGGCGTATAGATTGTGCTGCCATAGTGTGTGCAGAACCTGTTGAATATGCTGCAAGTGTTCGGCCCAAGTCTTATTGTAAATGAGAATGTCATCTAGATAAAACACTACAAAAGTATTGGTGAATGGTCATAGGATATCATCCATCATCCTCATGAAAGTGGTTGGAGAATTTTTCAGACCAAAGGGCATGACCAACCATTCAAAAAGGCCTTCCTTTGACTTGAAGGCGGTCTTCCATACATCAGTCTGTTCTATCAGGACTTGGTAGTAGCCATACTTCAAATCAATCTAACTGAAGTATTTATCCCCCATGAGTTGATCAAGGAGGTCATCGATTCGGGGAATCAGGTACCAATTTCTGACTGTGATTTTATTTAGAGCTCGATAATCAATGCAAAGTCACCAAGTTCCATCTTTCTTCTATACCAACATGATTGGGGTCCTGCAAGGTGATGAGATGGGATGGATGTGCTCCTTGTGGATCAATTCTTGGATCTGTCGCTTGATCTCCTCATTCTCTAACAGAGATAGATGATAGACTGGCCCATTGGGAAGCAGTGCGCCAAGGGTCAGATCGATGGGGTGCTTGACCTAGCACTGCAGAGGTACCCTAGTAGGTGAGGAGAAGATATTTGAGTATTCTTCCATGAACTTATCTACTTGCTTCTACTGTGTGGAGAGGTTGGCCATAGAGACCCTGGATGTGGCTGTGATTTTTCTCTCATTCTGAGAGTGAATCACGAATAAGACAAACTTCCTCATCTGAGAGATGACCTTCCTGCATTGCTTAGTAGAGATCAAGGAAATAGCACTAGGTGGGACAACCTCAGGTATCCTGTACAATTTCATGTTCAAAGTAATAATAACACTACGAGACCTAGACTCATATACAACATGACGTTTCCATAAATAAGGTTGGCCCAAAATAACATCACAAACTTCGAGATGAGAAACATCACACAATACCTCGTCTTTGAAGGGATTGATGCCGTATAACAGTCGACACTGTTGGTTGATGCGGAGATCATTTCCTTGGCAGAGCCATCCAATGGTGTAGGGTTGTGAGTTTAGCATTGTCGACAGGGCCAGCTACTTGATGACCTCTGCTGATATGAGGTTCTTCTGGCTACCACTATCAATGATGAAGTGTAGCGGGGTGCCTTTTACCCACATCTGTGAATGGAAGAGGCACTCTCCTTCTTATGGCTCGTCTAGTTAACCATGCTGGAGCTTGGTGGTAGCAATGGTGGCATTGGGTTCCACATCAATGATCTGTCTTCCCCTTTCTAGTTCTGAATCAGAGTCAGAACCCACATCTAAGTCAGAGGCTTTCACTTCAGCCACCAGCATCTTCTTTGAGTGGAAGTCAGCAGTGTCATGCCAAGGGCTCTTATGGAAGTCACACCACTTCCCAGTATCTTTCTTTGTCTTTCCGATGTCCTCATTTTATTGTGGCTTGGACTAGTTGTCCTGATACTATCCATCTTTTCTCTGTCTTTTGTTCTGTGGGTTGGGGCCGCCCTTTCCTAGATTTTTTTGTGAGGGGTTCCCAGCCCAAATTGTCGCATCTTTTGTTTGAGCTTCTGCTCTATTTTGATGGCATATCGGTAGGCTACACCCAAGGATGAGATGTCTAGAAATTCAATTTCGGTCTGGATGTATCTATACAGAGCACCACGACACTTGAGCACCATATGTCACTCTGAATCTTTGATACGCAGCTTGGTGTGCAAGGTATGGAAGATATTTGTGAAATCTAGCACTGCTTGGTCTCTTTCTTTCCGCAGTGTGGTCCATTTGGTATACAAGTCGTCATAACTTATGACAGGGTAGTATTTTTCCTTAATAGCATCCTTGAAGGATTCCAAGGTGGCCATGACTGTAAATAATGAGGGTTCCTCTGTTTCCTTTTGATCATAGAAAGTTTCACACCAATATTTGACATGGGGAATGGCTTTGAGGAGAAAAAAAGTAATATTTTCTCTATTCGAAAAGTTATGGATAGAAAAATACCCTTCTAGTAGATTCAACCACTTGTCTACAGCATCTACGTCTATCTAACCTTCAAATATAGGAATATCAAAGTTTATTTGTACCTTGAAGGGGGTGGTGCCTCTGCTCGAAGAAGATGTGTCACTTGTTGGTAGTCGCCAAAGGATTTGCGTGAAATTATCCATCATCTCGTTCCTCTATTGCATGAGGGATTCCTCAATCAATAGTTTGAAAGGGTCTCCTATCCCATCATCTTTCTTTTCTCCTTCTATGAGAGGTCACTTGGGTGTGCAAGAACTTTTGTCCTCAAGAGAAAGAAGCTCGAGACCTAACTCTTTATACTCCGACCTCATTGGGGACATGCATTAAGATGACAAGGAGAAGACCGCTCTGATACCACTAATCCATATTTTATGAGAAGAATGAAATGAATACAGATTATTACAAGATTCTTAACACAGAATAACAAAGATACAGTAAAACTAGTTTTCTATTCAATAAGGAAATAAGCTGAAACTGTAAAATGCAGCGGAAAACAAGCTTGTTGGAATGGTGGCGGCTTATCTCTGAGAAGAGATGTGACGGCTTCACTCATTCGAAAGAAGATGATTACAATGAGGCTCTCAAAGCCTTTTTACAATAAACAGGAGTTTCAAAAACCCTAAACATCCAAAAACCTAACCCTAGGAGATGAAGCACCAAAAGTCATGTGAGCCCCGTTTGGGTAAGTCAGTACATCAACTTCCCAGGGTCGTAACTTTTGCATATGATCTTTGTTTTAGGCATATTATAGACCATTGGAAAGATATATTCAAGGACTACAATAGTTGCACGAAATTTAGCGACTGCAACATACCCCAAAAAACGTTGTTTAGGGCCTCAAAACAGCTCCAGAAGTTCACGACCCAAAAAACTGCTAAAAATAGTAAATTATCAAAATTGCGAGAAAGTTGTTTTGAGCCAGCTGGAAAAGGTGGGTGGCCACCAATATCCACCTAGATCAATTTCATTTAGCTTAATAATGAGAATATTTTCAAAATCATGCATGGTTTGGGAGATACATTCTATTTTATAATCTGGGTTTTCTTCAACCCAAATTAGCATAAAATTCTAGACAAACAATTTTCCTCGATTTTCGTGCAAATGAGGTCAAATATGAAAAATACAGGACATGGATTTTGTGTAAAACATAATAATTTATTAAGTCCCACTAATCCATTTTTCAAAATCAAGAATGGTTTAGGAGATATGCTTAGATCTTTAACATGGATCCGCCCAAATTGATGTAAAACCTAGATTTTTGAGATTTTTTCTAAAGTTATCAAATTTGATTTATGAGTTGGGGGATTTGATTCTATCCTTACCCAAGTGATTTTCATGTATAAATGAAGGTGTGGAGAAGATTAATAAGGAATCAATATTGTATGGGAGAGTACTTATCATTGTATTAGAAATCAAGAGAGTTGGTCGTTTATTTGTAAACAGAGTTTTGATCTTAATGAAATGTTGATTATTCTAGTTTATCCATTGAGCATTCAGATCTGATTTAGTCTCCTAGGTGCATTTCCCAGGTCGGGAAGGGCCCCTCGATCCAGATAATGCCTCGTTATTTCAATTTTTTTTTATAGATTATCTTTGTATGATTATTTCATTTCAATTCTAGTTTGATTGTTGTTCCTTTCATTTTATTTCAGCTCTTTTCTTTACATTATGATGATAGTTATTTGATTTTTGTTACTTTTATGTTTTATTTGTTTTCTTTCTTTTATGCTAATACATTTCCAATGATTCTAGCTTGTTGCAGTGATTGAGACTCTTAAGATTTGAACTCATCATTGAGAGAGTATCAGAACACTTAGTTGGAAGAGAGTACCTCAAGCCTTGTTTAGGAGAAACTCTTAATAGGCCAATACTTGGTTCTCATTTGATTCTTTTGTTATTTTATCTTAAATAAATGAATATTTTAAAATCAATGGAAATCATATCCATGAGTCATAATTGCACAAAGATAATTAATCTGAATGCAAGAGTGTAGTTCACTAATAAAGACTTGTCACATTTGACATAGTAATTAGCATCTTTAATTTGTGAGTTTATATATTCCATCATTTTATTTTCTAAGCTCTCCATTCCAATATTAGGTCAGTAACATTTTAAAATATTTCAATTCTTTTGTTGACTGATTTGGGTTGTAGTTTGAATGGTATGCATTTTCATAAAATTTAAAGTGCAGTAATTAGAACTCATTTAGTTTGACAAGTTAATCATCTCTCAGTGATCTTAATTAATGTGAGGAACAAAATAAATAACAGACTGAATATAATAACACATAGATACATAGAGAAACAATAGATATCCAATGAAAAATAACTTCTATTGAATAAATAAAATAGGTTGAAACTACAAAACTGCAAAACTGAATACAACTTGCTCGAATGGTGGTAGCTATCTCTGAGAAGAGATGTGGATGGTACATGAATCCGTCTAAGCAGAATTATTACAATGAGGACCCAAAGGCCTTTTTAACATTACTTGTGAATTCCAAAAACCTATACATCCAAAAACCTAACCCTAGGAAATGAAACGCCAAAAGTTATGTGGGCCTCGATGTGTAAGTTGGTACCTCAACTTCCCGGGGTCGTAAATTTTTCATACGACGTCCATTTTAGGTGTTTGATAGCCCGTTGGAAAGGTATTTTTGAGAAATACACATTATGGCATAAAAATATAGCTTTGTCTATAGTTTGATTATGGCAAGCCAAAGAAAACACTATTTAGGACCCCAAAATAGCCCTGGAAGTACAAAAAGATGTACTGACACGAAAACTTCCAAAATAAGCCAATTGGAATAGGTGGGAAACCACCAATATCTAACTGGATGATGTGTAGGGATTGAGGATAGCCCCAGAAGTGTAGAACCCACAATTACAAAGAAATGTCATTATTACAGAGAAATGAGTTAAACTAAAAACTATCAAAAGGAGCCAGATGGAATAGGTGGGTGTCCACCAATATCCATATGGATTAGTCCTCCCCGCTTAGGAAGAAATGGTCTCCATTACATTGAGTGCCCCCATCAGGTGAGGAAATTTCTGTTTAATTTGGCCCTAGGTAAGCCATTTTCCTTAGTATAGGAGCTTCCCTTCCTCAACAACTCGATAAAGTTGGATCCTCTACTAGTGAGTTCCCTTGACCTGTGTGTCCAATATCTTATCAATGGATGCATGTTCCATGCATTCAGGGTTGAGATCTGTTGGTTTCAACTATTTTGCGATCTCTGAGGTGTCCAATAATGGTGGAAAATATGGCCAAAGGAGTTCCATAATGAACATTGGGTGCAAGCCAAGGAAGGGGGGAGTGTTGAGCTCAAAAGCATTATCATCCATAGCCTTGTTGAATGTGTAAGGCCCATAGAGAAGTGGATGGAGCTTCTAATGGGGGCCTGTAAGGAATTTTTTCTGCAAATGTAACCAAACCTTGTCTCCCACCTGAAAATTGTGAAGTACCTAGTGTTTATCATGCCAATTCTTGTACTTAGCATTGGCTTTCTACAAAATCTCATGGACTGTTGGCATAGGGGTAGACCTTGGGTTCAATGCTTAATAGTGAACCAAAAAAACCTCTACTACCCGCCCTTTCGGCAACACCTGCAAAGCATGCAAAGTCTCACCCGAGGTAGAAGAAGGGGGGGTTACAGGATGCGGGTGTCTGTAACCAAGATGGGACACAAATTTGAGATAGTAAGACTTCGCAGAATATTTTGTTAACGCTTAGGAAGTGTCATGAATTATTTTATTAACCCTTTTCACATCGCAGAACATAATCAAAGATAGAAATAGCATGGTAACAACCAAACATTATGCACCTTAAACACTTAGCACTTAACACTGTGAATCAAATATAGCATTTTAATATAAGAAAAGAATTTAAGAAAAAAAAGATCCATCTTTACACATCACAATCAAATCACTAAGAAAAACATAATAGAGATAACATTGCACAAAGAAAACCATGAGACACTAGATATATGTGGCTCACCCCAGGGTGGGGCTACATCCACAAACCTCTTTGCCTCTTTATTATTCACCATAATATTACATTCATTCACTCATGTGCACTAAGCCACAGAGTCAAGCTTCGCACTGGACATCAGATCTATGCACTGAGCACCAGATCCTTCTTCTGAAATTAGGTCAAGGCATAGAGCCAACTTGCTATCGAGCACAAACCCTTAACACACATGCATTCCTTTGCACAAAGAAACTATGTCCACACAGAACTACATTCACTACACTTGTTATTTCTACAGTACATTCTTCTTTATTTATATTTTATGACCCCTTACAATAAGGCCTAATCATGGGAAAATCCCATGGGACAACATCCCATAAACCCATTACAAAAACCCTAGAGGACCCTTTATTGGGTCCACTTAACCCTGAAAATCAGTGATATCCATGATCTCAACTCCGCCTAGGTGCTCCTTCTTCAACGATCGTGTTGAAGTCCAAAAGTGGGCCAAAACTTACCAAACTTTCCCCAAAACTTGGTCGAGGGCCAATAAGCCCCCAACACTCACCTGTGACTCATCCCGAGTCACTCAGGTTTGGACAATGTTGCTTCGAAAGCCTCTATATTAACTCGAACTACCTAGACTTTCTTCCTTACCTGAGCCTCCTGCTCAGTGAGTTCTTGGATTTTCTACTATGTAAGAGGCCCTTCTAGGCATTGTTCTACTGCTGCAACTAATTGATCTAGTTTTGATCCATGTCCATCAATTTATTCGAACACCTTGCAAGCTTCATCCTGCAGAGGTTGTAGCTTCTAAGTTACTTCAATTACCTTACCATGGAGGGCAGTGATCTACTACTATACTACACGTTGCTCCTAGGATCTCTTAATTCTTTATACTGCGGTGAGAATCTTCATCTGTGTCTGCAATGGAAATGCTTGTTGTTGCGCCTCCTGTAACTATGCTTCTAGATTCCTTAGTTCTAGATCCTCGACAAGGCATTCATATGTCTGGGTTCTCCTATCACTCAGATGTTTACATTCTAAGGTAAGGGCTCTTATTCTTACTATTGTGTTCTTGGTGGACTCCTCCCTTTGGTCACGCACCTCATGCAGGGTGCTCGGTATTGTTTGGACCTCCAATTCTGTTATCCTAGCCTGAAGCTACTAGAAAGTCTCTGTGAGCTTCACTACTTGAGCTTCCACCGACTCTTGCTTCTATGCCAATCCTGGCACATAGTGGCATGCTTTTCTTATTGTTTCTTTGACGACATCCTACTCTGTGAGCAATTGATCTTTTTCCCTTTGTATCTGGGATTTTTCCTCCTGAAACTTCACCTGAAGCTCTGCTTTCTCGCATTCCTAGGAAGCTACACTATCTTGTGCTACTCGTAATTGAACTAGAACTTCATCCTTCTCCTTTTTCAAGTCTTCTATAGCCTTCTCCTTCTCTTCTTGATCTCTCTAGAATGAAGCTTCTATTGCATCCGAAAGCCTTATCAATTGGGTTGGTTCATCCCCCAATTCTTCAATGTGTGATGAGGAAGGTGTAGACGGCGTTGTAGGTACTGCATGGACCAAGCGAACAACTTGCTCCACTTCTTTCAATTCTATCTCAATCCTTCCATATAACTCCTCCTACTTCTCTCCATATCTCTGTAATATGTATTCAGAGGTGTCCTCCATAGCTCTGCGGACTAGACTGATGTCGTACTCTATGAGAATGGCCTCCAACTGTAACTTATTGGTGCATGTCTTCTTCCTTGTTGAAGGTTTCTTCAAAGAAACCTTCCTCTTCTACGGTGTTACTGTTCCAACATGGGGATCCTTAGGTGGAGGGGTGGTAGCTTTGCCTCCTCCTTTCTCTTCTTTTCCTTCATCTCCTCCTCCTTATCATTATGCTTTGTATTCTCTTCCTCCTTGTTGGATCCGCCTTTGTTTTTTAGTCTGTTTAAAATTTCATATCTTAATGTTTGAAATTGAAAACCCGTTTACATATGTTTCCCAAAATCTCAGAAGTCTCATCGCACAAGTACTGACGGTTATCATACTCTTAAGGTAAGATTTATTTTTTAATCGTTTAATCGAGTCTCTACTTTTGAAACTCGGGATGTCGTATGTCGGGAGTTATAGATCACATAGTTAATAAGTCCTGAGAAGAAAAACGGTGAATTAGTTTGAAAAATTTTATCCAGATCCTTATCGAGAGTAAAAATACTCTAAACTATAGCTAAGCATCATCAGGATTTCGTGTCTCGGTGTTTGCTAGCTCCAAAAGTCTTACCGTCGTAACCCCGATAGATGAAATCATGAGATTCTTGTTTTAATAACTCGGGTTAATGTTAACGGTAAAAATTTTATCCGCGGTTAATGCTCTGTCGGGAATTCACAACTCGGCGTGTTTTAATTCAAAAGTTATACCTTCAAAGCCCCGAGTCACGAAGTCATGATAAAAATAGAAACGTAATTAATTAAACACTTAATCTGGTTTTATTCTCCAATTTAATTAAATCATATCATTGCGATCTCTCAATTTCGCAACTCGACATACGAGCCTTCCGGAAGATATACCTTCAAAATCTCTGAGTCGCGAAGTCACGATCTTATGGTTTCACAACTTGGAATACGAGCCTCCTAGAATCTATACCTTCGAAGCTCTGATTTGCGAAGTCACGATATAAGCAAAAACGTAATTAATTAAACACTTAATTTTGGTTACGTTTTGTATTAATCAAAGCTAATTGTCGCAATCTCGGGTTTTGGAGGTGTAAAGGGTTAAAGTGAAAACTCCCGACGAGGCGAGTGCCGAAATATTAATTAACATTTAAAAAAGGATTGATTAATCAAGCTAAGCCAACATTTTCATCGTTTAATATGAAAATTAATATGCACAGTCTCCGCGGCGATTTTAAACTTTCTTTGCACCAACTTGCATTACGAACTGTCAAAATTTATGACATTAATTGGAAATGAGGTGAATTGACAAGTAAGGGTTTGGTTTTTATTGCTAAATTTATATTTAAGATCGATTTGACCGTTCCGTCCTTAAAGGACGACCTAGTTTTAAATAGTCGAAAACGTGGATTTTTTGTTTGTTGTTTCAAATTTCATTTATATTCTACGCAGAGCCAACTTTTCGCGAGCAAACTAATTTCTGTATGTATACATATTTTTATCGCGGGAGAGATAAAGTAGAATCCCCTGCCATGGCCCCGCGAAAAGAATCTAAAGCCATTTTTGAGGTTTCAGGACAAGGTTCAAACAACGTTTTTTATACTTCACCTCGAAGTGTCGACTCTATCAAGACCTGGTCACATATTTCTGAGGTTCTACAGTCTGAATTGGTAGATGTTTTGGATGATTCCAGTGGAAATGAAAAAGATGACCTGATCACCAAGTATAAGATCGTTGTCCAAGCTCAAATGCATAAAGTGGCAGCTAGGCCACGTCTTCTCCCTTATTACGATATGGTCTGGTGGGCATTAGACCATGTAGATATACCAACCAGAACCATCATCAACGAGCAGAGGCTCACCATTGGGACTTTCAACCCCAAACAATTGTAGGATATGTACAAGCTGTCATCCGTCTTAGACTATGTTTACAATGCCGAATTCCTGGAGAATTTCAAACAGAAGGAATGTGTGCAATACGACAAGACTATGTCTGGCTTAATCAAAGATTGGGTTTCACACCCTGCGAAGTTAAGGGTGGACAGTAATGGTATATATTCAATGGCTTCTCTGGAACCATAGTTCAAATATATCACTATGATGACCTGCAGATTATATGGGAGAGAGGACACCACACATTTTTTCCTTCAGTGGGTGCCTCTAATTCACACGGTCGCCGAAGGCTGTTCCTTCAACTGGGCTAAACTATTGTCTGATAGTTTGACCAGTCGAGTTACAGAGTACCGAGTACAGAGGGAGAGTGAAAAGATTGCTTCATTCTTTATGTCCGCGTATATCATGGACGTCGTGTGTTTTTTGACACCTTTTCCCTTGATGAGTTGGAGTTGGACTCCATCGGAGGTTGAGCCCATCCATCTCTACAATTCAAAGTTGTGGGAAGACAAAGCCTCAGATTTTGTGTATGAAATATTTAACTGGGTGATGGTACCGCTACATGTCACTATCTTCGGCCACCTGCCACCCAGGATCTCAGACAGTATCACGACAGATCTTAGCAGTATAGCCGACTGGTACGTAGAAGCATAATTTTCATATCTCATGGTTTTCAGTGCTTCTATTCCTCTGAATGCCTTACCATTATTCATACCCGATAGGCTGGCTTACCTTAAGGTTGCCAAAAAAACCATAATTAATGGTGTAAGCAAGGAGCTTAAGGGATACTCTAAGAAGGTATGGCCACCTTTTCCTATTCATATGCATTCCTATTCTTTGTTATATTTCGGGCATTCTAAAGCTGAAGAAACAACCCTAGAAGACCTAAAATTGGTTCATGCTGAATTCAAAAAGCACGATCCATAGAGGGTCGTAAGTAATCACTTAGCCAGTTGTGGGCTAAAAAGGTTTGAACATGAAAATTCACCCTTGGATGACATTTTTCGAGGCGCAAGATCTTATGTCGAGGTGTTGGCTCGGATACAAGTCCTGACACCCAAAGAAAGGGTCGATGTTCTAAAATTCCAAGAACATCGACAGAGTTGTCTTCCCCCTATATTGCAAGGTGAAAATCCAATAACAGTAGAGGGGCAGCAAAAAGAAGCCGAGGGCTCAAAAGATTCAGCACCAAAAGAACACCAGGACAGGAAAGGGCAAACTAGGAGTCTGAAACTGGAAATAAAAACTCCCGATCCACCAAAGAGGCAGACTCCAGTTACCACTCCCGGCCAGTCAGCTAAGAAAATTAGAGATCCCATCACCTCCATTACTCCCTTACAGTCAACTCAAGGGAACATAGACGCAGGGTTGATTTTCAACGAAGAATTGAGACCTGTAAGGATGGAAGAGCTTCTGCCAAATGAGTTCTTTTTTGATAAAAAGAGAAAAGTTGTGGTAAAAAGAGAATTCTATCAAGAAGAGGGATCAACGGCCAAGAAGTTCAAGGTGTTGACCGATGGGAAAGATAAGAAGAAAGAATATTTTTCTACAGAAATGGCTGGGACATTAGGGGTGTATACTACGGCAAACCAATTTTCAGTCGACGTTTTGAAAAATCAGTTGAAGCGAAAAAATAACCTCATCAAAACCTTAGAAGCTAAACTAGCCACAACAGAGGAGGCTTCCAAGGACTAGACAAGTGCAAGAATAGAACAAGCAAGAATGGCCGACAAAAAGGAAATTGAGCTGCTCAAAGCTAAGCTAAAAAAAATAGAGTTGGTAGCTCAGATCATTCAGATACAGGTGGGCAAGCAAAAATACTTGATTGAGCAGCTACAGGTTAGATTAGAGTTCTCCAAAAGCCAAGTCATAAATATTAGGATATTCCAGTCCCAGGCTATGGAGATTCGGAGCATATTTTCTACAGCCTAGCAAAGTCTACTTGCCAAGGTAGAGACAATTCGAGACAATTGTCTGTTGATCGATCAAGTATTGGAAAACTTATCTGTCAGAGAGAGAGAAACTATAGAAGCTCGGGTCGCATTTCAAGAGGCTGTAATAGCTACATCAAATAGGGAATCGAGAAAAAGTCCTAAGTTTTCCATTTTGGAACAGACCCGACGTAATATTTTGTTGAAAGAATGGGAACGCAACATATCAGAAGGAAAATTGCAAGCTAGGAAGGTAAGGAAATCCTGTGAAGAGGCTTTCTGTTCCATAGATGGAAATATATTAGGCATTGATAGTGAGAGTAATGCTAAGACGCTGAGCTAAATGGATATGGCGAAACTCTCACTTGATATAAATGAAAAAGAAGAAAGAGATTCGGTGGAAATCTCATAAGTAACTATGGTAGACATAGTTCAAATAGATAAATGTATGATTAAACCAAGTGTGCAATTGTGCGCTATTGACACCCTAGACCGACACATGGAAGAAAGGTTGCCACAATTAGTCAGAGATTGTTATATTTTTGAGGCCAACTGTCAAGCAGAACCTTCAAGGTTGATATCTTAGTTGGTGGAAAAATGTGTCACTTGTACCGAGTATGTGAGAGGGCAGGCTTCTAGTACCAAATAAAGACATAGGATAAGGAAATGAAACGATTGATCTCCTTCTCGTTGTAACTGAAAATCCTAGAACGATTGGGATTCTATCATATGTAAATTTGTATAAATACACAATAGAAGGAAGAAAAAGGGGCTGGACCTTTTTGGGTCGATTGTAATAGAGATTTTTCTCCGTTGAGAGTTAATATAAAGCAAATTCGAAGATTCTCGATTTCGTCACAACTGTGTTATGAGTTTCTTTCCTTGTATTTCATATTTCATTTCATTTCATATATGTATCTGATGAATGCTTCGTTGTAATTTAGTACAAACTCTACTATGGTGAATAAATTTTAGTTTTCTATATTGTTTACCTTTTTTCGTCTGTGCCGGATATCAGTAGGTATAAGACCAGCGAACATTTTAGATTTCTATATATATTTTGTGCTTCGTCAGTTTATTTCTTTATCTTTTTATTCTTATGTTTATAAGTGAGATTCTCCCTTGATAGGAGCCTTACATGATACACAACTTAATGTTTTTCTTGCGTCCCATACACATTTATTAAAATATAACTTAGTTATGGGAAAGGGCCTTTGGTTTGCACCCTATTTTCATTACTGGAGCTATAAGATCTCCTTTATACGACCGAAATCGAGACAGCATCTAAAAGTATTGAGATTTTCTTATCACTATGTTCCTCTATGACTGTCCCTGTGACAAGACAACCTAATATTGAACCCGGACTATCAGATCAAACACATATCACCTTGAATCTTTTTGATACTATTCCTAAAACAGCCACTACCTGGGTTGAACTGGAACATTTATGGGCAGTGATTGAAAGGGACATAAACATCCAGGAACAGTTGGAATCTAGACAACAACCTAGAAATCATCCCTAGCTTCCCTTGCCAAAGGTTGACATTTCTTCCTTCTCTACCCCTTACTCACTTTCGGATGCCTAGACACTATACTTCTAAGCCTTAAGTATAGACTCTGGAACAACATATTTCTGGTGCTGTTGTCGGTGAACGAAGTTATGAAATCTTTTTCCCTAGGAAAATGACATTTTTTCATTGAAAGTGCCACCCTTTGATAGTGAACAAAGAGTGCACACCTTGTAAAGGCTTTCCAATATTTCACTTGGTGACTCCATGATTAATAAGCTGGCATCTAGACGAAGGAATACCAGGAAAAAACCGGATGGTAAACAGACCACACCCGTTACCAATCCTGAGAAGATTTTAAAGGCGAGAGGCTCTCTTAAGCCAACCCCTACAATCTATCAGCTTAAATATCCACAACTAAATACCAAGATTTCTTCTAAAACTTCAACTTCACGAAGCCCTCTTTTCGACACTAAGGATCTAACATCAAACTGCTCCGAAGTAAGAAGTGAAACCCGTCCAATAACCCCTATAGAACATAAAGGAAAAAGTCATGTAGAAAATTTATCTACTGTCAATATATCATCGACTCTTCAGTCGAATTTTGTGACCTCACACAGTCTCGAAGAATATTTCACACATATAGTTTCCACACCCATTGGTTCCCCTGGCTACATCTCTTGCAAGTCTGAAGAGCCAAGCCCTTGCATCCCTTACCAGTCATCCTCAGATTTTTCTCCCCGCGAAGAAAGTAAAGATTCACTTTTAATCTTCCAAAACCCCCTTTACAAATTTCCACTAATAACGATGGCAGCCGTCGGAGGGGGAGGTGGAGGGGTTGTCGGAGGAGGAGGTGGAGGTGCTCCTGGAGGAGGAGGTGGAGGTGCTCCTGGGGGAGGAGCTGGAGGCCAAGGGCCAGCCCCCCCTCCCAGAGTGTTTGCTAAAGTGGTAGGAAGATACGTTCATTTGGTATTGCCCATTCCTTTGCATGACCTTCCCGAAAATTATATAAAAAATTTGCCAAAATTCACTGGGGAGGGAGATCTGACCGCAGCCAAACACATAAATTTCTTTGATCAATTTGCAGACATCCTAGGTCTCGAACATGAAGATGTGTATTCGAGGCTTCTCGTCCAAAACTTTGAAGGTCAGGTCCGAACTTGGTTTCGATGTCTACCTGGAGGATCTATCTTGTCCTATGATGCCTTAGAAGATGCTTTCCTTAGACAATGGGGTGAAAGAAAGGACCACTTATACTATTTAACCGAGTTTGGGTCTTTAAGAA
Organism: Picea mariana; assembly: GCA_032191745.1. Lineage (NCBI taxonomy): Eukaryota > Viridiplantae > Streptophyta > Pinopsida > Pinales > Pinaceae > Picea > Picea mariana. The sequence goes on along the minus strand of JASDQU010103324.1, from coordinate 386,526 downwards.
AAAAGAATTTAGAAACAATTATGGATTTTATTCAAAGATTCAACAAGTTGTATAACAAAATCCCAGCCGAGGTTAAACCATCCCAACTCGCGGCCAAAGTAACTTTCATGTGGGCTTTCAAACCAGATTTTGCACTTATTTTATGAGAAAGAAGGGGAGCTACTCTAAACCAAATGCAAGATGATGCTGTAGAAATTGAGTCAAATATGATGGCTTCTAGTAAGTTAAAAGCTAAAGTAGAAGCGGGAAACCAAGAAACTGGACGCTTTAGAGAACAAGCAGGGCCATCAGGGTCTAATAGATACACAGATGACAAAGTAGACGATATGGCCAGGGTAATTAAGGAACTGTATAATAAGATATCTAGAATGGAGTTAAAACAAGCCAAAGACGATTATTTCTCCAAAAAGGATTTTAGGAAGAATCCCAATCCCCCAAATCAGCAAAGATAGGTAAAAAATGAAGATCAGAAAATACAAACTCCCCTAAAAAATGAAAATTTTATAGGAGCGAATGATCTCCAAGATTTTGGAGGTTCAGATGATGATGTCATGAACTTGGGTGATGACTGTACACAACCTTACCTGACTAGAGAGGATTATGAAAAATCTCTAAACACTCAACAATCATCTATTGAGGGTGAAGAAAGAGATTATACTAACCTTTGTAGTTATCAAGAAGAAATCGGTAAGATAGTGGCCGAGGTTCAACCCAGGTATAACTTTTGATATAAGGGTAAGCCTATTTCAACTACTCAACCTAAGAAAATTCTCCCAAGAGGTCAAACTTATGAGCCTACCCCAGAAGAAACCGTGTTGCCTAACAGCAAAGCGAAAGTAGTAAACGTGCAAGAACCCGAAGTAGAAAAGGTTGAGATTAAAACACAGGAAACTGAAGCAGCTAATACAAATACACCTTTAACCAAGATCATGAATAATAAGGTAGTCCAGACAAATAAGTTGGAAAAGAAGGATTCGGAAGTCCCAATTAGAGAAATAGACAAGGTGAGTGAGTTTTCAATTTCGAAAACGAGATAAATAAAATTAAGATACCAATTCCTCTGGTAGAGTTAGCGAAAAACCCAGTTTATCGAAAACAAATTACCAAAGTGATAGGTGTTTCAGAGCTAGAAAGCCAATCTGACATTTTGAACCTGGAAGATGATAAACCCAACATTACTCTTGGTCCACATTTTGAAGGGGCCAAAGACATTGTTTCACCCTTTTATATCACCTTAAATGTATACGATCAATTGCTACATAATTACATGCTAGACTTCGGAGCCTCACATAACGTAATTCCTAAAATTATTATGGACAAATTGGGCCTCCAAATCACCAGACCTTATGGAGATATTTACTCTTTTGATTCGAGAAAAGTTAAGTGTATGGGGATGATAAAGGATTTAGTAGTCACCCTGGCACAGGTCCCAGTTAAGAGCATCTTGATGGATGTAGTCATTGCTGATATTCCCCCCAAATATGGCTTACTGTTGTCTAGGTCATGGGGAGCCAAGCTGGGGGGTTCTCTTCAATTGGATATGACGTACGCTACGATTCCTATGTTTGGTGGGAAATTTACTCGATTGTACAGGGAAACGAGGTTAGCATATACAGTAAGCGACCCTCAAAATTCAAACAATTTCCCTATTTACATCACAGATCAAGATTTAGGAAATTGTATCTTATCTTTTGACGACGGTTTATATGGTTGCACAGAGGAAAACGATATAGAGCATGAAGAGTCAGGTTACATGACCGAAGAGATGTGTAGCACCGATATCTAGAAAATGTTTTTTTACTGTGCCTCGTCTTGCGAAGGGGCAGGTGCAGGAGTGCTTTTTGTGGCACCTGAAGAAAGGTTCATTGTCCCTTTTTCTTACTTACAGAATACAATGGGATATAGATTATACTAACAATGTATGTGAATACAAAGCCTTGGTCTTAGGATTAGAGGCTACCAGGAGGCTAAAAATAAAAAACCTAAAAGTATACAAAGATGCAAAGTTGATAGTCAAACAAATAAATTGGCAATACCAAGCCAAGCATCCCAGATTAAGATCATACATAAATTTTTCCTAGGATCTGATGGAAAACTTTTTCTCATCTGTAAATGTCCACTTCATCCCACGTATAGAAAACTTACAGGCTAATGCATTAGCTAAGGCAGCTTCAACTTTCACTCCTTCTACAACCTTTAAATTTAAGTATCACATAGAGATAAGACACAGACCATCTATACCGAATAATATCCAACACTGGCAGGTTTTTGAGGATGATGAACAAATTAAGAAGTTTCTTGAAGCAGTAGGTGAATTTTCTGAAACTCACGCGAATCAAGAAAATCAGAATGACCCTATATGGATCATGCAAGAAGGAGAGGACCCTCAATCTTTCCAAGACAAAATCACAAATAATCGCATGCTGGTCCTAAAAAATAACCAAATTTTGAAAGGACTAATCCCTCTGGAAAGACTGTTTGATCAAAACGACATACCTGTAAAATCTTCCTTACAACCCCAACTAGAAGAGGTTGAGGACTGTGACATAGGAACCAAAGAAGAGTCCAAGATGGTTAAAATATCTAAACTCCTCCCCCCTAAAATAAAAGGCAAGTATAAGGACCTACTCAGACAATTTAAAGATTTTTTTGCCTGGTCTTACGACGAGTTAAGAACCTACGACACTACTGTGATCAATCACAAGATACCTCTAAAGCCTGGGGTCAAACCCGTTAGACAAAATATTAGGCAGATCAACCCCATTTTATTGTCTGTGGTCAAGAGAGAAATGAAAAAGCTTTTAGAGGAGAAAATTATAGTACCTCTGAGATATTCCGACTGGGTGGAAAACCTGGTCCCGGTCAGAAAAAAAAGTGTGGAAATTAGACTGTGCGTGGATTTCAGAAATTTAAATAAGTCCTCTCTTAAAGACAACTATCCGTTGCCTAAAATGGATCATGTGCTAGAAAGGGTAGTTGGGGCAAACAGAATGTCTATGATTGACGGTTTCTCTGGATAGAATCAAATTGCCATGAATGAACAAGATAAAGAAAAAACAGCTTTTACTACCCCTTGGGGTACGTTCATGTATGATAAAATGCCTTTCGGTTTGATGAATGCAGGAGCCACGTTCCAACGCGCTATGGACATCACTTTCATCGGAGAGAGGGATAAGTTCGTAGTCATCTATGTCGATGATTTAACGGTTTTCTCCAAATCCGACGAAAAGCATTTGGTACATCTTAAACAAACATTCGAAAAATGCCGCAGGTATGGTCTGTCCTTAAACCCCAAGAAATCACACTTCACCATGCAAGAAGGTAAACTTTTGGGTCATATTGTATCTAAGGATGGAATTAAGATTGATCCTAAGAGGGTTGAAGTGATAGACACTATAAACATTCCTAGAAATGTAAAAGAAATTCAATCTTTCTTAGGAAAAATAATTTGTTTACGAAGATTTATCCCAAATTTCGTTGAAATTGTAAAATTGATCACAGATATGCTGAAAAAGAATAACGAAGTAAAGTGGACAACAGAGGCCAAAGTGTCGTTCTCACACATTAAGAAAGTCATAGCCGAGGCACCGGTATTGGCAAGCCCCGATTATCTAAAAGATTTTCTTATTTTCTCGTTTGCCTCCGAACACACGATTGCTGCGGTGCTCCTCCAAAAAAATAAAGAGGGTTTCGAACAACCGATCGCCTTTTTCAGCAAGAGCCTCAGAGATGTAGAAATTAAATATGATATAATAGAAAAAAAAGCATACGCCATGGTAAAAGCACTGAAGGCATTTAGAACATATGTATTACACTCCAAGATAATCACATATGTACCTACAAGTTCTGTGAAAGATATTTTGGTACAACCAGACAACGATGGGAAAAGAGGACGATGGCTTGCCAAGAATCAAGAATTTGACCTAGAAATCAAACCTACTAAACTAATAAAGGGACAAGGTCCAGCCAAACTTATGGCTGAATCAAATCTCAGAGCTCTAGATGTAAACTGCCTGCAGGAAGGTGAGGAAGACATGAACATAAATGAGCTTGATGAATGAACAAGTGCAATTAAAGTCGAGGAGAAGTTCATATCATCAGAATGGTACAGAAACATAGTATCCTACTTGCTGACTCGAAAATGCCGAAGCATAGTATGAAGCCAGGACTTTAAAGCTTCATGTGGTTAAGTATTGTATTGCCGAAAATCAACTACATTAGAAAGACCCACTCAGTTTCTTGTTAATCTGCTTAGTCCAATCAGAAACAGAAAGGGTTATAAGTGAATTTCACAAAGGAGTGTGTGGAGGACATCACACTTGGAGGGCCACAACTTACAAAATTCTGAGAGTTGGGTATTACTGGCCAAAACTTTTCTCTGACGTCAATGCCAAGGTCCGAGCTTGTAACCCTTGTCAACTATTTACAGGCAAATAGAAACTCCCAGCACTACCTTTGGTTCCGGTAAAAAATGAAGCCCCTTTTCAACAATGGGGGAAAGATTTTATAGGCGAGATTAATCCACATTATAGTGCCCAACACAAGTGGATCTTAACTACCACAGACTACTTTACTAAATGGGTGGAAGCTATTCCAACCAAAAGGGCAACTGACTCAGTGGTAATAGATTTCTTAGAAGACAATATCTTGTCAAGATTTGCCTGCCCCCAAAAGATAGTCATGGATAATGCCCAAGCTTTCAAATCTATGGCTATGATCAACTTCTGTCAAAATTATAATATCGTTCTTGGCCATTCTACAACGTACTACCCCCAAGGAAATGGATTGGATGAGTCGTCTAACAAGAGCTTGATCAATATAATTAAAAAAGTGTTGGATGAAAACAAAAAGTCTTGGCATGTGCATTTAAAGTATGCCTTGTGGGCGAATCGCATAGGCACTAAAAATTCTATCGGCATGTGCCCTTTTCAGATGGTATATGGGACAGACGTGGTGTTACCTATAAATTTATCTCTCCTAGTGATGAAATTGTGGCAAGATTAGAAATAAGAACCTAATCATCTCACCAGGAGGATAAACTACCTAATCAAGGTTCAAGAGCACAAGGTCGAAGTAGATGAAAGGTTGCAGAAGTATCAAGATGACATGAAGGCATTATTCAACCGTAGGGAAAAGGACAGAGATTTCCTCCCAGGTGATTTAGTATTAAGGTGGGATGCAAGGAGGGAAGAAACAACGAAACATGGTAAATTCGATCACCTTTGGTATGGGTCGTTCAGAGTCTCGGTTCTCGAAGGAAAAAATTATTTCCTACTAGCAAACCTAGACGGTGAAATTCTCAATGCCCCTATCAATGGGCGTTATCTGAAGCATTATATGACATAAGCAGTCACCAAAAAAAAGGGGGGGGGGATTTGTATATTCATATATAGAATTTTTTACATATGTATATATATTTCATTACACATTGCTATTTTGATTTCCTTTTCTTTTCGTAAATTATCGACACCTTTCAAAAAGCCTCGATAACCTTCATATTTTTCTTTTTACAGGTTTCTACCTGCAAACAAAATGAGCAGGAGAGGTATACAAAAAGTTGAGTATTGGAAAATAAATTGGCTTAAACAGGTGATGTAATTTTTTTTTGATAGTTTGGGAAGAAAATGAAACGGTAAGGTAAAGGTGAGATTTCCTAAAAGACTTGTTCTGAAGGGCTATCAAAGAAAACCAAGATAACCTCATAAGATACAGCAACATCATCCAAACTAATAAATAAAAGAACATTTCCACGTTAGTCGTTTACGAAAGAATCATACGAAATAAACAAGTTACTCAAAGTAAAGCGCCCCCGAAAAAGATTTTCAAGAGTCGGTTTTGATTTTTGGACCTCTATTTTTTTTAGTTTATAGATTTCCATCTGTCACCCTTTCTTGTTTTCTAGTTTACCTTTGAAAAGCCAACATCTTTCCAGTTATAGCATACGTAGGGAGAATAGATTACGTTTTAACCTCGAGAGCTTCAAAGAAGATTGTGAAAAGTAAGTTGGTCTTCACAACTCCTCGGTCCCTTGCAAAACAAGGTGATGCTTAAGTGATCCTAACCTTTCTAGGTTTTTCAACAGTTTCGGAGGATTGAGGCTTGCTCAAATAGAACACCCCAATAAATAAATTTTTCCCTTTCTCCCTGTGAACGAAGGTGTTGTGAAAGTTAAGGGAAGGTTGGTACCGAGTAATCAAAGTAAGTTGACAGACCTATAATGCAAAATATTACACAGATATCAGCCCTCATATAAACTGATTGCCCCCATCTTCGCGCTCTTAAAAAGAAAATTATAAGACAGGTGGTGAAAGGAAATTCAGAAATGATTGCCCCCATCTAGTCCAAAAGACGATGAAAGGAAATTCAGAAATTATTGCCCTCGTTTCATCATTTAAATGCATAAATATATTCCGAAGTGGTGAAAGGAAATTCAGCAAAAAGGGCCAGATAACTTCACCGGGGTACTGAACAGGCTCACTGGCAGTGAAGCAATATCTGAGATATCTGTAGGGATGTTATACATGAATATCACTCTACTCTGGTAACCAATTCTTTTTAAAACCTGATCTACATCCCAAGTTTAGATAGGGCTTCCTGATTAAAAACATATAATTTTCTATTTTTGATGCAGGCCGATAGCCATAAGATCTGTTGGGTCTCCTAGAACTGTTTTGATTATCTCAATGCAGACCTGAATTCAGTAACGAGAAAGAGAAAGTCGTGAAAGGGATTACAGCTAAGTGCAAAAAGTATTTGAGTTTTGAAATATTTTTGAAGGTAAAAGATGAAGTCCCTTTCCCCTTCGGTATCCTGTTCTAAGGAACATTTTCGTTGGCTTAAAGCCATTGACTCCATTTACCCAATATAGGCACGTGGTCTACTGTTCTTCCCATCTTGTAGGAAAACGGGATCCCTGGTTGGAGCCTATGTTGGAGTCGCCTTTGTTTTTTAGTCTGTTTAAAATTTTATATCTTAATGTTTGAAATCGAAAACCCATTTACATATGTTTCCCAAAATCTCAGAAGTCTCATCGCACAAGAAGTGACGGTTATCATACTCTTAAGGTAAGATTTATTTTTTAATCGTTTAATCGAGTCTCTACTTTTTAAACTTGGGATATCGCATTTCGGGAGTTATAGATCACATAGTTTATAAGTCCTGAGAGGCGAAACGACGAATTAGTTTGAAAAAGTTTAACTAGATCCTTATCGAGAGTAAAAATACTCTAAACTACAGCTAAGCATCATCGGGATTTCATGTCTCGGCATTTGCTAGCTCCAAAAGTCTTACCGTCGTAAACCCGCTAGAAGAAACTGCGATATTCTTGTTTTAATAACTTGGGTTAATGTTAAAGGTAAAAAGTTTAGCCACAGTTAATGCTTTGTCGGGAATTCGCAACTCGACGTGTTTTACTTCAAAATTTATACCTTCAAAGCCTCGAGTCGCGAAGTCGCGATAAAAATAGAAACGTAATTAATTAAACACTTAATCCGGTTTTATTCTCCAATTTAATTAAATCATATCATCGCGATCTTGTGATTTCGTAACTCGACATACGAGCCTTCCGGAAGTTATACCTTTAAAAGATTTGAGTCGTGAAGTCACAATCTCACGATTTCACAACTCGTCATACGAGCCTCCTGGAAGCTATACCTTCAAAGCTCTGATTTGCGAAGTCGCGATATAAACAAAAATGTGATTAATTAAACACTTAATCTTGGTTACATTTTGTATTAATCAAAGCTAATTGTCGCAATCTCGGCTTTAGGAGGTGTAAAGGGTTAAAGTGAAAACTCCCGACGAGGCGAGTGTCGAAAGATTAATTAACATTTAAAAAATTATTGATTAATCAAGCTAAGCCAACATTTTCATTGTTTAATACGAAAATTAATATGCACAGTCTCCGAGGCGATTTTAAACTTTCTTTGCGCCAAATTGCATTACGAACTATCAAAATTTATGACATTAATTGGAAATGAGGCGAATTGACAAGTAAGGGTTTGGTTTTTATTGCTAAATTTATATTTAAGATCGATTTGACCATTCTGTCCTTAAAGGACGACCTAGCTTTAAATAGTCGAAAACGTGGATTTTTGTTTTGTTGTTTCAAATTTCATTTCTATTCTACGCAGAGCCAACTTTTCGCGAGAGAACTAATTTCTATATGTATACATATTTTTATCGCAGGAGAGCTAAAGTAGAATCCCCTGCCATGGCCCCGCAAAAAGCGTCTAAAGCCACTGTTGAGGTTTGAGGACAAGGTTCAGACAACGTTTTTGATACTTCACCTCGAAGTGTCGACTCTATCAAGACCTGGTCACATATTTATGAGGTTCTACAGTCTGAATTGGTAGATGTTTCAGATGATTCCAATGGAAATGAAAAAGACAACCTGATCACCAAGTATAAGATTGTCATCCAGGCTCAAATGCAAAAAGTGGCAGCTAGGCCACGTTTGCTCCCTTATTATGATATGGTCTAGTGGGCATTAGAACATGTAGATATATCAACCAGAACCATCATCAACAAGCAGAGGGTCACCATTGGGACTTTCAGACCTGAACAATTGCAGGCTATGTACAAGCTACCGGCCGTCTCGTACTGTGTTTACAATGCCGAATTCCTGGCAAATTTCAAACAGAAGGAATGTGTGCAATACGACAAGACTATGTCTGGCTTAATCAAAGATTGGGTTTCACACCCTGCGAAGTTCAGAGCAGACAGTAATGGTATATATTCAATAGCTTCTCTGGAACCATAGTTCAAATATATCACTATGATGACCTACAGATTATATGGGAGAGAGGACACCACACATTTTTTCCTTCAGTGGGTGCCTCTAATTCACACGGTCGTTGAAGGTTGTTCCTTTAACTGGGCTAAACTATTGTCTGATAGTTTGACCAGTCGAGTTACAGAGTACCGAGCACAGAGGGAGAGTGGAAACCTTGCTTCATTCTTTATTTCCGTGTATATCATGGACACCATGTGTTTTTTGACACATTTTCCCTTGATGAGTTGGAGCTGGACTCCATTGGAGGCTGAGCCCATCCATGTCTACCATTCAAAGATGTGGGAAGACAAAGCATCAGATTTTGTGTATGAAATATTTAACTGGGTGATGGTACCACTGCATGTCACTATCTTTGGCCACCCACCACCTAGGATCTCAGACAGTATTGCAACAAATCTGAGCAGTGTAATCGACTGGTACATGGAAGAAGAATTTTCATATCTCGGGGTTTTCGGCGCTTCTGTTCCTCCGAATGCCTTACCATTATTCATACCCGATAGACTGGCTTGCCGTGAGGTTGCTAGACAAACCATAATCGGTGGCGTAAGCAAGTAGCTTAAGGGATACTCTAAGAAAGTATGGCCAGCTTTTCCTATTCATCTGCATTCCTATTCTTTGTTAGATTTCGGGCATGCTAATGCTGAGGCAGAAGCCCTGGAAGACCTGAAATTGGTTCATGTTGAATTCAAAAATCACGATCCACAGAGGGTCGTAAGTAATCACTTAGCTAGTTGCGGGCTAAAAAGGTTTGAACATGAAAATTCACCCTCGAATGACATTTTCCGAGGCGCGAGATCTTATACCGAGGTGTTGGCTCAGATAGAATCCCTGGCACCCGAAGAAAGGGACGATGTTCTAAAATTCCAAGAACATCGACGGAGTTGTCTTCCCCCTGTATTGCGGGGTGAAAATCCAATAACAATAGAGGGGCAGCAAAAAGAAGTCGAGGGCTCAAAAGATTCAACACCAAAAGAACACCAGGACAGGGAAGGCAAAACTAGGAGTCCGAAACTGGAAATAAAAACTCTCGATCCGCCAAAGAAGCAGACTCCAGTTACCACTCTAGGCCATTCAGCTAATCAAATTAGAGATCCCATCACCTCTATTACTCCCTTACAGTCAACTCAAGGGAACATAGACGCAGGGTGTATTTTCAATGAAGAATTGAGACCTGTAAGGATGGAAGAGCTTCCGCCAAATGAGTTCTTTTTTGATAAAAAGAGAAAAGTTGTGGTAAAAAGAGAATTCTATCAAGAAGAGGGATCAACAGCCAAGAAGTTCAAGGTGTTGACTGATGGGAAAGATAAGAAGAAAGAAGAGTTTCCTATATAAATAGCTGGGACATTAGGTTTGTATGCTACGTCAAACCAATTTTCAGTCGGGGTTTTCAAAAATTAGCTGAGGCGAAAAAATCGCCTCATCAAAACCTTAGAAGATAAACTAGCCACAACAAAGGAGGTTGCCAAGGACCAGACAAGCGCAGGAATAGAACAAGCAAGAATGGCCAGTAAAAAGGAAATTGAGCTGCTCAAAGCTAAGCTTGAACAAACAGAGCTGGTAGCTCAGACCAGTCAGATACAGGTGGGCTAGCAAAAAGACTTGATTGAGCAGCTACAGGTTAGATTAGAGTTCGTCGAAAGCCAAGTCATAATATCGAGATATTCCAATCCCAGGCTATGGAGATTCGGAGCAGAGTTTCTACATCCCAGCGAAGTCTACTTGCCAAGGTAGAGACGATTCGGGACAATTGTCTACTGATCGATCAAGTATTAGAAAACTTATATGTCAGAGAGAGAGAAGTTGGAGCAGCTCCGGTCGCATTTCAAGAGGTTGTATTAATTACAGCAAACAGGGAATCAGGAAAAAGGCCTAAGTTTTCCATTTCGTAACAGACCCAAGGTAATATTTTGTTGAAATAATGGGAACACAACATATCAGAAGGAAAATTGCAAGCCAAGAAGGTAAGGAAATCCTGTGAAGAGGATTTCGGTTCCATAGATGGAAATCTATTAGGCATTGATAGTGAGAGTAATGCTAAGACGCTGAGCCAAATGGATATGGTGAAACTCTCTCTTGATATAAATGAAAAGAAGAAAGAGATTCAGTGGAAATCTCACAAGTAACTATGGCAGACATAGTTCAAATAGATAAATGTATGATTAAACCAAGTGTGCAATTGTGCGCTATTGACACCCTAGACTGACAGATGGAAAAAAGGTTGCCACAATTAGTCGGAGATTGTTATATTTTTGAGGCCAACTGTCAAGCGGAACCTTCAAGGTTGATATCTCAGTTGGTGGAAAAACGCGTCACTTGTACGGAGTATGCGAGAGGGCAGGCTTCTGGTACCAAATAAAGACATAGGATAAGGAAATGAAACGATTGATCTCCTTCTCGTTGTAATTGAAAATCCTAGAACGATTGAGATTTTATCATATGTAAATTTGTATAAATATACAATAGAAGGAAGAAAAAGGGGTTGGACCTTTTTGGGTCGATCGTAATAGAGATTTTTCTCCCTCAAGAGTTAATATAAAGCAAATCCAAAGATTCTCGATTCCATCACGACTGTGTTATGAGTTTGTTTCCTTGTATTTCATATTTCATTTCATTTCATATATTTATCTGATGAATGCTTCATTCTAATTTAGTACAACCTCTACTATGGTGAATAAATTTTAGTTTTCTATATTGTTTACCGTTTTTCCTCTGTACCGGCTATCAGCAGGTATAAGACCAGTGAACATTTTAGATTTCTATATATATTTTGTGATTCATCAGGTTATTTCTTTATCTTTTTTTTCTTCTGTTTATAAGTGAGATTCTTCCTTGATAGGAGCCTTACATGATAGACAGCTTAATGTTTTTCTGACGTCCCATACACATTTATTAAAATATAACTCAGTCACAGGAAAGGGCCTTTGGTTTGCACCCTGTTTTCATTACTGGAGCTATAAACTCTCCTTTATACGACCGAAATCGAGATATCATCTAAAAGTATTGATATTTTCTTATCACTCTATTCCTCTATGACTCTCCCTGTGACAAGACAGCCTAATATTGAACCTGAACTATCAGATCAAACACATATCGCCTTGAATCTTTTTGATATTATTCTTAAAACAACCACTACCCAGGTCGAAGTGGAACATTCGTGGGCAGCGATTGAAAGGGACATAAACATCCAGGAACAGTTGGAAGCTAGAAAACAACCTAGAAATCAACCCTAGCTTCCCTTGCCGAAGGTTGACATTTCTTCCTTCTCTACCCCTTACTCACTTTCGGATGCCTAGACGCTGTACTTCTAAGCCTTAAGTATAGACTCTGGAACAACACTCCTAGTGATCCAGACCCATTATCTTCAAAAGTGTTGTCCTCTTCATCACTTTCTATGTCCTGGACTTTGTTGACACAGGGGCAGACCCAGGGTTCAACGCTACAAGAGCGCACCAACAAAACCCTAACTACTAGCCCTTTCGACAACCCCTGCAAAACAAATGAAGTCTCACCCAAGGTAGAGGCAGGGGTGGTTGCAGGACTCACGTGTTTGCAACCTAAGTTGGGACACAGATATGTGATTATATCTCTTACAGAGCACTTAGCATCGATCATTCATCAATATTCAATCCTTATTATACTTCGCAAATAGAACAGAGCATCGCGATAATCACTTGGATCTAAGGTATCTTAGTACTTAGAAACAATAAAAAAGATCGGATCCAATAGATCATCACTAAGCATCTTCATACATATCATATCTACTATTCATACACATCTAATGAAGCACAAATAATAACTATATCTATCTAAATATATCAAAGCACTTAGCCAAATAAGAGATAAAAAGATCAAGTCAAAGCGCAGAGCATAACACACAGATTTACATGGTTCACCCCCACCCTGGGGCTACGTCCACCAACTCTTCTTCTTTATTAGCGTCTTCAATCAGTTAAAAGAATGGATCCATCAAAACCTACTGTGCATAGGACAGAAGATCTGTGCATCTCTCTAGATCCTTCTTCCTTGACTTACAGCACAAATCCTTTTATATCTCCACACAGGGACTTGCACTAAGCTCTGCAAGCCTATAGAATGCACAACACCTCGATCACATAGATATCACTTGGCACATAGCCTATATCACATAGATACAATAGATCCTCTACTAGATTCCTAGGCGTCTATTTATACATTTACAAAAGTGGGGTTAAGCATGGGTGAACCCATGGGCCAACATCCCTTTCCCATTACATATTACCAAAACCCAAAATGGGCCCAAAAGTGGGTTGAGATTCTACAATCTCCGCTTCATCTAGTGCTCCATCTTCGACACATTGTCGAAGTCCCAAAAATGGTCAAATATGACCAAGTGTTACCAAAACTTGGTCAAGGGCCAACAAGCCCCCAACACTCACCTGTGACTCATCTCGAGTCACTCTAGTCTGATAAATTCTGCCTCGAATACCTCGAGCTTGGCTTGATCTACTTCGACCTACTGCAATGTTATAGCCTCTTTCTTAGTGAACTCATGGATGAGTGCATCATTGACTGGCCCTTCTAGGTGTTATTCTACTGTGATGATGACCTGTTCTAGCTCATCTCCTTGTCTTTCAACTTTGGTGAATAGTTGGCATGCCTTCTCTTGCACTGGTTGAAGTCAATGAGAGATTTCCATCACTTTGGTATGGATCATGTGGATCTTTTGTTGGGTCATGCGCTACTCATGAAACCTCTTCATCCTTTCAACTGGTGACAAGGCCTTCAGCTGCACCTGTAATGTATCTGCGTGTTGCTTTTCTTCTTGGATTTGCGACTCCAATTCTTGTAGATCTAGATCCTCCGTGAGGTTTTCATACGTTTGAGCACTCCTAGAGCTTAGTTTCTTGCATTCCAAGGCAAGAGATTTCATTCTACCAAATTCACTGTGGGCAGTTGCCTCTCTTAGGTCTCTTATTTCTTGAGGAGTCTCGGGTACAGTATGAAGTTCCAGGTCTTCGATGCGCTGCTAAAGCTACTAGATCACTTCTTCAAGATGTGCCACCTACTATGGAATTCATTCTTTATCTCTCACTTCTATGATGGTCATAGAGTGAAGTGCTCTATTGACCTGTTCCTTTATTTCTAGTTGCTATGTGATCAACTGCTCCTTGCTCTAATGTAGCTCTACTTTCTCTTTGTCCCACTGTACTTGAAGGGAAAGTTTTTCTTGTTCGGTAGCACTGCGTTTCTCGACAAGTACTCCCTGTACCTGTGTCAAAGCCTAGGTGGCTTGCACTGTGTCTTCTTGAGCTCGTCAAAGGTGAGCTTTGACCATATCATCAATCTAGTGGAGTTGAGTTGCCTCATCTCCCGGTTCTACTGTTCCTATTGTCAGAGGCACAGTGGAGACTACGCGGCTAGACTGGAGTGTTTGTTTCACTCCTTGGAGTTCAATCTTGATATGATTATACATCTACTCCTGGTTTTCCTCTTGCTTCTCTAATATCACCTCTGAAGAATCGTTCACAACTGCAATGATGAAATTATAGTCATCCAATGTGAGGGTAGTCCGCATCTTGGTTACAGGGGTTCTGGTTTTCTTCCGGGAGGAAGATTTCGGAGGCAAAACCTTCCTCTTCTTCAATGAGTCCTCTTTGTCCCTAGGTAGTGGTACTTCACCTTTCTGTTGTTCAATTTCTATGCCTTCTATTTCTTCTCCATCATCACCTTCGTCTGGTGTGATAGAGGCATTCCTTACAGATGCATTTTCTACATTGTGAACCTCTTTAGGCTTCTTCATCTTGCTAGGTATGGGTGTGTCCTGCACAGCTTCTAGGCAGTCTACATCAGAAAAATCCATAAGGTTGGCTGCAATGAGAAGGTATACCAACCAGTCCTTGGTGATCTCGTTGATGTCTTCCTCGGTCAACTTGTAATATGACTGCAACTGTTTCTTGTGCTCATCAATGCACACTGTTATATAAATAAAGTGGCGGTCTGCGTTGAACTTCATTAAGGGCTGAAACCTGTGGAGGGTATTCAGGGTCATCCGAGGCTCAGACTGGATGGATTTCTTCAGCTGGTTGTAGTAATTATGGAAGATGGCGTTGGATTTCCATTGCTTGTTCATATCATTAGAGTACCATAAGGTGCTGAACTTCACAGCCAAAGGTTCAAAGGGCTCTATGTCTGGGAAGGCCACACCTTCTGGCATCTCCCATTTGATGAAAGCGATCAATATGAGAAGCCAGTTGAAGTGGAACTCGTACCCTTGGTCTTGTGCTTCCCTACAGTCCAGTTCTAGTTGGTTTACAAGGTACTACACTGAATTCATATGAATTCCTTCTGCGCACTTCCCTGCGAGATCAACTACGAATATAGTCACTTGATTGGGTCGGTTCTTGTGAACTAACTTACCTCCAATTAGCTAACATGCAAGACGCATTGTTCCACTCTAGATAGAATCTACCTTGTAACCTTATGTTCCCTTATCGACATTTCCATAAGTTTCTTTGATTCTCTGCACTAATGATCAGTCTGAGGTAATTCCAAGGTAAAAGTCTCATGGGTCAGGGCCCTGCATGCTCAACCCTGTGATCCGATTGATCAAGGTCATATCCACAGTGATGCAGTGGTTCAACCATAAGTATCCTCTGTGGTAGCAGGAAAACAATAAATTTACACATGCATTCACCTTCTGATGCCTACCGAAGTGCGGGATCTTCATCACATTGATCAGTGTGGACTGAGTGAGTTTCTGGGTCCATGATTGTAGGATAATATTTGAATTCTTTCCTTTAGTTCTGGTCGGATATTTGTGCGAGGTGAGCATGCTGTAAGCCTTCTTGTCGCTAAGGTTGAAGTCACTGATCTTCAATGTTTCGATCTTATCCTGGTCAGATCGAACTGTGTGTATCCCTTTCGAGAGGTACGCCATGACCAAAGCATAGCCAAAATCTCTAGTCACACTGTCCCAGTTGATGGCACCTCTTAGAGGGGGTAGGTAGGCAGGTAGAATGTTTGGAATCAACTTGGCATTCGTGATATCGTCTCTTTGTTTAGTACACTTCTCATCGACCTGTCAGGATGGTCTAGCTCGAGCAGTGGATAGAGAGGTTGTCAGTCCTCTCATTGATGATGTTTGAACACCTATGGATACTCCTCTTTCCGACATGACTCTCTCAGTCATTAAATCAAGCAGAATTTCTATTATGGATTATTCAACTGCAGTGAGCTCGTCGGATATATGCACTCAGGATAAATTATCAAGGTCAGAATGATCTTAAACACTGCACAGGAATGAACAACAAGGGCATGATGATCACTTTATACACTTGCTAGTCTGAAGGCTTCAAATTCTCATTTGGAAAAAGTTTTTTTCAGGCATGGCACGATGAGATATATAGGTGATCTTGGCAATGGTTTTCTTTGCAATGGGTGTGAGCCTCATTAATTTGTGTTTTGTCTGTTATGGCGCGGTCCAATGGTCTGATGGTGAGCCATCAATTATTTTCGATATGTTCGGAGTAGCATTGAATGGATATATCGACCTCTAATGGCTATATTTCTTTTCCTCGACGAAGTGGCCTATGTCATTGGTCTGATATCTAGGCGAAGTTCAAATTCTGCAAGTTTTCCTCCTGCAAGGCTCCCTCTTGAATATTTTGTAGCCTATCAATATTAGCTCTCTTTTTACTTAACTTCCTAGCCTTATTTCTAGTGAGCTTCATCTCGGTGATTCTCTTCCCATTCTGATTCTTATTTTCCTTGGACATAGTCACTTCGTGCTACTAATATTCTCTCCTAAGACTCAGGGGTAATACTTCTTCTATATCTGAGACAGATACTTCAATCTTCTGTGAGTCCTCTAATGCTCTTGCAGCTTTGACATCTAGGCTTCTAGTGTCAGGTAGCTTCGATTTGTTCTCCTGTTCTTCAATCAACTGCACGATCCTTTTGGTCATGAAATCTTTTAACCCTTGTCTCTATTGTTATAAAACCTCTTCTTCTTCCTTCTTTTTGGCTTGATCTCTTTCAATCCAAGGTTTTCCAAGTAACATAGTAAACAGGGCGTTGTCCTCAATAAATTTGATAATCTCAAAATATTCTTCTATCAAAGTTCCATTGACATTCATAGATATTTGAGTGAGCCTCCCACATAGGTTTACCATTTTCCCTCTGAATAACCCTATTCCTCTTAACGAAGGAATCATAGCAGGCCTCCCTATGATTTCCCAAGTTCTCTCTGTCATAATATTCATCTGTGTTTCTTCATCTAGGATACAATCAATGTCGAAGCCTCCTATGCTTGCCTCGATGCATTCTTTTTCTTTAAAGATATCTAATATCTTAACATGTCAGTGATCGTTCAAGGTGTTTTTCATTTGTAGTAATACCTTCTTTGATTCTTTCTGGGGTTCTACTATTTTTGGATCTCCCTTAGGTTTTTCTTCATTCAGATTCATTCTTTCAAGCTTAGCAATTATTCTAGGGCAATCCAATACATCATGGTCCATAGCTTTGCAACAGAGACAACTAGGTATTACACTAGGGCATTCCTTAGCTAGATCGCCTAGTTTTCTGCAACTCTAACATAGGGTTAATCCTCTCTTTCTTTTAAATGATCCCTAGCCTCTTCTATACTGTGCACTAGGATCGTGGTAGCTAACCTGAAAAAATTTCTTTCTAGGATCCTGCATCCATTTGTTAGTCCAAGCATTCTTTCTATGTATAGGTATAACATATCTATCATTATGCTTATCAAATTTATTCATATCAAACTTTCTTTCATATATTAATGCCCTAGTTTTCAAGCTAGGACAGAATCTATCAAACATACCTAGATCCATGTTTTTAGAAACAAAAATTTCCACTTATCTTACTTTTACAGAGTAAAAAACTTCCAGATCTAAAAACTTTTAACTATTCTTACCTTTATTAGAGCACTGATCTTATACATCGTACCTCTTTTCGGCAGATCTTACCTCTTTTCTTCATAAACTTCCACTTTTTCTTTTCTTAGAGAACAAAGCATTCATATCTTGCTTCATTTCTTTATATTTGGCCTTCTTTCTTTAGCATAGATCTTTTCAGATCAAGTGGAATACTTCACACTAGTTCATAGATCCATGCACAAGGCTTCCACAATTTCAGGATGAATCTTTGCACAAAGCTTCTTCTTCCTCAGTTCCCAGCGATCATAGTTTCAAGTCCTGACAATGGAACCATTTGTTGGCACAGGAAAAGAACTAGGGTTCAACGCTACAAGAGCGCACCAACAAAACCCTAACTACCGGCCCTTTCGGCAACACATACGAAGCAAATGAAGTCTCACCCGAGGTAGAGGCAGGGGTGGTTGCAGGACTCAAGTGTTTGCAACCTAAGATGGGACATAGATCTATGATTATATCGCTTATAGAGCACTTAGCATCAATCATTCATCAATATTCAATCCTTATTATACTTCGCAAATAGCATAGATCATCACGACATTCACTTAGATCTAAGGTATCTTAGTACTTAGCAACAGTAAAACAGATCGGATCCAGTAGATCAACTAAGAATCTTCATACATATTAGATATACTATTCATACACATCTAATGAAGCACAAAGAAAATGTATATCTATCTAAATATATCAAAGCACTTAGCCAAATCAAAGATAAACACATCAAGTCAAAGCATAGAGCATACCACACAAATTTAAGTGGTTCACCCCCACCCTGGGGCTACGTCCACCAACTGTTATTATTTTTTAGCGTCTTCAATCAGTTACAAGCATGGATCCATCAAAACCTACTGTGCATAGGATAGAATATCTGCACAGCTCACTAGATCCTTCTTCCTTTCCTTACAACACAAATCCTTCTATATCTCCACATAGGGACTTGCACTAAGCTATGAAAGCTTATAGAATGCACAACACCTCGATCACACAGATCCCACTTGGCACATAGCCTATATCACATAGATACAATAGATCCTCTATTAGATTCCTAGACATCTATTTATACATTTACAAAAGTGGGCCTAAGCATGGGTGAACCCATGGGCCGACATCCCTTTCCCATTACATATTCCCAAAACCCAAAATTGGCCCAAAAGTGGGCCGAGATTCTGCAATCTCCGCTTTGTCTAGCTCTCCATCTTTGACAGGCTGTTGAAGTCCCAAAAATGGTCAAATATGACCAAGTGTTCCCAAAAATTGGTCAAGGGCCAACAGACTTCAACCTGCTTTTTCTTCTTCTTCATCCCATTGGACTGTTCAACATGTTCAAATCGGGTAACTACGGGGATTCCTATGGTGTCAGTGTCGGATAATTTTGCATCAACAAAAAGTACAGGAAATTCCTCTAGTCATTCCTTTGTAATGTGATCCATATCTTCATCTGTCATCTTGTAGTACAAATGCAATTATTCCTGGTTCTCATATCTGCACGTGGTGATGTAGATGAAATGAGGATTAGTGCAGAACTTTGTTATTTGTTTGTACTGGTGTAGGGCGCATGGTTTCATGTATGGAAATGATTCGATGGTGACCTTTAACTGCTGGCAATATCCATGGAACATGGCATTAGACTACCACTGCTTCGTCATGTCAATGGTATACCACAGGGTGGAAATCGAGCATCCAACGGCTCATAAGGTTTGATCTCTGGGAAAGTGGCTCCTTTAGGTATTTTCCAAGTGACAAATGCGATCAAATAATCAACCAACTATAATGGAATTCGTATCCCAAGTCCTGGGCTTCGCGGCAATCCATCTCTAGCTCGTTGACGAGGTAGTTCGCCCAGTTCATCTGCATGCCCTCCCCACACTTTCTTGCGATGTCCACCACGAACCTAATGACCTATGTGGGGAATTTCTTCCTTATGAGGTTTCTAGATAACAGTTGGAAAGTGAGTCACATTGTTCCATCCTATATAGAGGCTACCTTTTAACCTTGATTTCCTTTCTCTACCTCTCTGTAAGCTTCTTCTATGTGTTGCACCAAATATCGATTTGAGGTCTTCCCTGAATAAAACTTCTAAGGTTCAAGGCCCTTCACACTTAATCCTGTGATTCGATGGATCAGTGTCGGATCCACAGTAATCCTTTTGTCAAGCCACATATATCCACCATGATAGCATGAAAAGAGGATTTTAACGCAAGTGTTAACCTCCTGGTGGCGGTCAAAATGTGGGATCATCATTACATTCAAAACGGTGGACTGTGCCAACCCTTTAATCCATGGCTGTGAAATGAGGCGAGGTTTCTTCCCAGTTGTCTTCGTGAGATAGCGGTGGGGAGATAACATGGCATAGTTCTTCTGGTCTCCTAAGTTGAATTCATTGTTCTTCAACAATGATATATGTCCTAGCTGACTCCTGACTATGCAAATTCCTTTCGGAACATACGCAGTAAAAACAAAGTACTCAAAGTCTCGAGGTATACTATCATGTTTAACAGCACCAGCCAAAGATGGAATATATTCAGGTAGTATCGACGGGATCCGCTTTGCATTAGCATGATCACCATGATGATTACTTTGTTGCTCAGTTACAGGGTTGACACGACTAGAATGACATCCAGTCAAAGGGGAATCCTACGGTCCCCTAATCGACGATACCTGGATACCTTCGAATATCGATATGTTGTCCATGAGCTTCTTAACGACTTTCTCAACAGACTTCTCTAATTCACTAGGTTCACTTAACATTCTAGATTTTAACAAACATGTGGGGTAGACAAGCGGACGACAGGGTAGACAAACGGACAGGCGGGGTCTAGTCCTAGATAACACAACTTCGACACTTGGACAATTCTCTTCTTAACTCATTCAATCATAGGTATAAAAAAGTGGCCCCAGTGCAACAACAGATGAGTTAAATAAGTAGGGCATCGTGATAGATCTTCCAATGGCTAGTAAATTCTTCCATCAATGTAAATATGTTCATTATGGCATAGTCTCAATGTCCAAAACCGGTCCATAAGCCCATAAATGTGTTTTCTAACCATTTTGGAGAGTCATTCTAACGGTCAGGGTGATTCCAATGGTCATCTAACTTCGCCAAGGCGAAGTCCAATTCTGCCTTGACCTATTGTTCTAGCGAGGTTCAAATCCTATGAACCTGCCTCCTACGAGGTTCCAGTCTGCTAATTCTTCCATCTAGTTTTTGTAACTTCTTGTAGATTTTCCAACTTAGCCTTCTTTTTATTGAGCTTCCTTTCCTTCTTTCCTGTTATCTGAGTCTCTCTAACTGTTTCTAGAATCCTCTTTCCATTTTTATTCTTATCTTCCCCTAGTGTAGTGGCTTCTCACTATTGAGGTTCCCTCAAGGATTTGACAGTTAATATCTCTTTTATTAACATTTCCTAAGTGGACATACTTCTTTCTGGAATGGATAGGTCTTTCAAGCCTTCTTTCATTCTTTCAACCTTGACAACTAATTCTCTTTCCTTATGTCCCTCTTGTGTTGTTTCTTTTCTCTGTTGCTTCGACTTATCCTCTCTTTCTTCTATTAGTCGATCTGTTTTCTTAGCTATGAAATCCCTTAATTATTGATTTTTATTTTCTGTAGCTTCTTCGTCTGATTTCCTTTTGCTCTGATCCTTCTCAATCCAATTCTTACCAAACAATAGTGGGAAAGGGGTGTTGTCCCCAACAAACCTAATGACTTCAAATTCTTCTTCAGTCGATGTTCTATGAACAATAATAGGTACATTAGTAACTCTTCCACATAAGGTTGTCATTTTTCCCTTAAACAAGCCTATCCTTCCTAACAAAGGTACCACAGTAGGCTTTCCCAAAATTTTCCAAGTTTCTTCTGTCATAATATTTACTTTTGTTTCTTCATCCAAGACATAATCTATGTCAAAGTCTTGTATTATTGCACTTATGGACTATTTTTCTTTCAATATTTCTAGTAGACTGACATCTTTATGAACATACAGCATTTATTTCAACTGTAATATCGTAGTCTGAACTTCCTCTAGTGCTCTCTCTTTATGACTCTCTATCATTCCCTTAGTATCTTGAATTTCTTCATAGTTTTCTTGTCTCATGTTCATTCCTTCAACTTTAGCAATAATCCTTTGACAATCCTCAATCTCATGACCAAAAACCTTGCAACAAAGAAAAATAGGGCCTACCTCAGGACATTCCTTAGCAAGATATCCCGACCTTCTGCAATTATAACACATTGTCAATCGTGTTTTTCTTTTAAATGTTCCCCAACCTTTTCTTTATTGCACACTTCCCCTAGGATCATGGTCTTGGTCCTACAATCTACAAAAACAAATTCTAGGTTCTTGCATCCACTTATTAGTCCAAAAAATCTTTCTATGCATAGGAATAACCTATATATCTTCATTTCCATTAAATTTACTCAAATCAACTCTTTCTTACAACTGTTCCCTAACCTTCAAACTAGGACAAAATCTATTAAACATACTTAATTTCATGATTTCAAAACAAAAAATTTCACTTATCTTTCTCTTACCAAAGCACAAATATTTACCTCTTTTAGGATCTTACCTCTTTTCTTTAGATCATCTTACCTCCTTGGAGAAAATATTTGCAAGTCAAGTAGAGTATTGCGCACTTCAGCAATAGATCTATGCACAGAGATTCTCTTTTCCTTTACTTCAGTTCCCAGAAATGACAGTGTCAGGTCCTGGCAACATAACCAGTTTTTGGCATAGGGGCAGACCCAGAGTTCAACGCTTAACAACACACCAACAAAACCCTGACTACCAACCCTTTCAGCAACACCTGCGAAGCAGGCGGAGTCTAACCCGAGGTAGAAGCAGGGGAGGTTACATGATGCAGGTGTCTGTAATGAAGTTGGGAGATAGATCTGTGATAATAACACTTCGTAGAATATTTTGTTAATGCTTAGAAATTGTCATGCATTAGTTTATTAACCCTTTTAACATTGCAAAACATAATCAAATATAGATCTAGTGTGGTAACAAAAAAATATTATGCACCTTAAACACTTAGCACTTAACACTGTGAATCAAATCTAGCATTTTAACATAAGCAAAGAATTTAAGCAACAAAAGATCTATATATTACACATCACAATCAAAGAACTAAGAAAAAAATAACAGAGATAACATTACACAAAGAAAACCATGAGACACTAGATATACGTGGTTCACCCCAGGGTGGGGCTACATCCACAAACTACTTCACCTATGTATTATTCGCCAAAATCTTACATTCATTCAGTCTTGTGCACTAAGACATAGAGTCAAGCTTTGCACTGGAGAGTAGAATGTGCACTGAGCACCATATCTATTATCCTCCTTCTGAAATTAGGTCAAGGCACAAAGCCAACTCACTATTGAGCACAAATCCTTAACGCACATACATTACTTTGCACAAAGAAACTCTGTCCACACTGAACTACATTCATTTCGCTTGTTATTTCTACAATACATTCTTATTTATTTATATTTTACAACACCTTACAATAAGGCGTAATCATGGGGAAACCCCATGGGACGACATCCAATAAACCCATTACAAAAACCCTAGAGGAACCTTTACTGGGTCCACTTAACCCTCAAAATCAATGAGATCTGCGATCTCAGCTCTGCTAGGGCACTCCTTCTTTGACCATCGTATCGAAGTCCAAAAGTTGGCCAAAACTAACCAAAGTTTCCCCAAAACTTGGTTGAGAGCCAACATGGACCTGTTGGTGGATGTGTTGAATCCTCTCAATGAATTTGGTGGCTTTGTCGACCTCATACTAAACATGGGAAGATTTTTTCTATGTGGTTGTAATAGGTAGTGCAACATCAATGGGGCCCAAGGGTTGGAATCCCAGCCCCACCTAAAATGGGCTATGGTCAGTGGAGCTATGGAGAGCCATGTTGTAGTTGTGTATATGATTGTCTCCTTTCCCAGAATGTAATGTTTCCATTGACGACATGATTGTATATTGGAATAAATTTCCTTGTCATAGGTGGGGTATTTCCAGACAGTATCTGAGAGTATCTCACTATGGTATGCTACTGGATGACCGTATTGAGTGAGAATTGTTCCTACAACATAGTCAGATGCATCAGTCTCAATCTCGAACAATTGTTGCAGATCGGGTAAGGAGAGTACTGGAGTTGAGCACAAGCGATGCTTCATATCATCAAATGCTCATTGTTGTGCCTTCCCCCATGTGAACTTTTCCTTTCCACTGCCTTTGGTCACTTGGCATAGGGCCCATGCGATATGGGAGAATCCCAACATGAACCATTGATAGAAGTTGGAAAGTCCCAAAAAGCTTTGAAGCTCAATTAGTGTGGTCGGTTTTGGCCAGTCACAGATGACTTGGATATTAGCTAGATCCACATGTACACCATGTTCATCAACAATATATCCCAAGTATTGGACCATGTTCATTCCAAAGGAGCATTTTTCCAAGTTGGAATATAACTTATGTTGTCGTAGAGTGCTCAAAACCTGATGAATATGTTGCATGTACTCCTCCCAACTTCTGTTGAATATGAGGATGTCATCAAGATATAAC
Organism: Picea mariana; assembly: GCA_032191745.1. Taxonomy (NCBI): domain Eukaryota; kingdom Viridiplantae; phylum Streptophyta; class Pinopsida; order Pinales; family Pinaceae; genus Picea; species Picea mariana. The sequence goes on along the minus strand of JASDQU010103324.1, from coordinate 362,240 downwards.
ACCACAAAAGAGTTGGTGAAGGGTCTCAATACATCATCCATAAACCTCATGAAATTTGTTGGTGCATTTTTTAGGCCAAAGGGCATGACCAACCATTCGAAGAGACCTTGTTTATATTTAAAAGTTGTCCTCCATACATCAGTCGCTTCGATGGGAACCTAGTGGTAGCCATACTTTAGCTCAAACTTGTTGAATAAATTGGCCCCCTTGAGTTGGTAAAGAAGGTCATCAATCTAGGGAATTGGGTATCAATTTCTGACTATGATTTTTTTAATGCTCTGTAATCAATGCAGAGCCACCAGGTTCCATACTTATTTTGCACCAGCACAATTGAGCTTCCGCAAGGGGAGGAGTTGGGTATGATGTTCCCCTTTTGAAGAATCTCTTACATATAACACTTGATTTTGTCATTTTACATCAACAAGTGAAGATAAAATAGTCCATTAGGAATAGGTGCACTAGGGGTTAGATCAATTGGATGGTTGACTTGGTAGTGGGTAGGTACCCGGGTGGGTGAGGAGAATATGTCTATGTACTCTTCCATGATTCTATCTACTTGCTTCTACTACAAAGAGAGGGTCTAGGTAGAGGTCACGGAAGTGGTGACGACCTTATTCTTACTATGAGAATGGATTGCAAAGATGACAAACTTCACGGTCTGTGAAATGAACTTACTACATTTCTTAGCAGAGATTAAAGAAATAGTGATAGGTGGTGCTACCTCAGGTATCCTATTCAATTTTCCACCCAAATTAATAATACAACTAAAGGGTCTATACATATACACAACATGTCACTTCCACAAATATGGTTCTCCTAAAATAACATCACAAACTTCAAGGGAAGGAATATCAAACAATACCTCATCTTTGAAGGGCTTGATATCGTAGGGAAGACAATGTTGTTGGTTGACGTGGATATCTCTTCCTTGGCAATGCTTGTAACAAACTCAACCCCTAAAGTACCTTTTTAAAGGATGGGGCATCAAAATTTTTCTTTTCTCAATCATATTGAATCCTCTTCCTGATATCTTCATCACCTTCTAATCATCAAGAGATTTCCAACAAATGTTACCATGATCAAATCTGAGCTTTGGATTGGAAGTTATGCCCTTCTGAAGTTCTTCAGGCATCATTGGTCTAAGGCGACATGTAACCCACGTGGATTCACCTCATTCGTACCATCCAACCTGGCATGGTCTTGACCAAGGTCATCATCCTTTATCAATGACATGGCCACTAGAGGGGATGTTAGAGGGAATGCTCCATGTGTCTTTGCGATTACTAGGCCTTAGGCCATTCGTCCTTCTTGTCCAGGTATGAAACACTCTCAAAGTCCTGAAGTCCAAAAGTTCCCTAGAAATTGTGTATCTATGGTGGAGATTAATCCATCATTAAATTAAATGGTTTATATTCTCCCTCGTTCAACACCTAGACTTAAGGGATTTTGGCATTCAATGCTTTGGCATTGAAATCCCTTTTCTCTACATGCATATCCTCTAGATTCCCAAAACCTTTTAATTCTTCCACATGGCTCTGACCCTTTCAAATTATCCAATACACCACCCCAAACCTCTAGAGTTTTGAAACGCTAGACTCCCAAAGGATCTACACTTACACATGGTGGTGCATTAAATGTAGAGGCAAGGGTAGGTAGGTTCATTCCTTCAGTTGATTAACCCCAGCATTTCAAGTTCCTTGAAGTCCCAAACTCCCAGTGTCTCGGGTAGTCCACCAACTCTTAGGCTAAGAAAACATATGCTAGGGGGATGACATGTGACAAAGTCCAGAGATAACACGTGGCCCCATAAATGAGTGACACATGTCACATTTCAATTAGAATATAAGGCCTGTAAAAGGAATGAGTCAAGGTGACACGTGGCATGCCAAATATGGGTCCACATCACCCTAGGTGGCATCAACGTGCCACATCACTCTCAACTGATATCCTCCGAGAGACTCTATATTCTCCTTCCTGCGAGATCTCTTAGAGCTCTAAAGCCTGAACTTCCGCCAGCAACCTCCCAATACCCATTTTTTCCCATGGTCAAGATAGGTCCACGTAGATCCTTAGATCTACGACCTCTGTCACTTCGCGACTTTGTCATTTCGAAGATTTGATATGTAGTTTCCTTTTACTACTGGAGTGGTCAGTGTTGATATAACTATGGTCTAGATCCAATGGTCAGGAGGGATCCCAACGCATCCTCATATGGATGGTCCTCATCGCATCACGACTTCGACGTTTGGGGGTTTCACCCATTTAACACTCTTGTTCTCCCGAAGTGGTCAATGTAATATTGACCATGATGTAGATCCAATGGTTAGGTAATATCCCAGAGAATCCTTAGATCTATGATCCTCATCACTTCGTGAGTTCGAAATTCAAGGGTTCCACCCGTTTAACACTCCCTTTCTCCCAGAGTGGTCAACACTAAAGTAACCATGACGTAGATCCAATAGTGAGGGAAGATCATGAAGATCCTCATATCTACAATTCTCGTCACATGATGAGTTCAATGTTTGGGGTTTCCACACATTTAACACTCCATTTCTACCAGATTGGTCAATGTTGGACTGACCACGATGTAGATCCAATGGTCAGGAAAGATCCTGAGATCTAAGGTTCTCGTCACTTCACAAGTTTGGCGTTTGAGGTTTCCACCCATTTAACGCTCTCTTTCTACTGGAGTGTTCAACATTGGGATGAACAAGACATAGATCCAACATTCAAGGAAGATCTCGAAGATCCAACTCAAATCTACAGCTTGCATTACTTTACAACCGAGAAGTGGATGGGGGTTTAATAGTGGGACAAGTCCCATGGTCACAGTCTAGGAAACCACCAAATTCCGTTCAACCTAAATGATAACCATACCAATAGGTTTCCTTCTATTAGTTTTGAAGGTTTTAGATTCATAAAATTCCAGAGATCCAAACTCCCAGAGTTCTGAAGACAAAATATCTTATCTCCTTTCAGAGCTAGCGAAGGGTTCCAAGGTCCCGGTCATGTGGATTTTGTGACAAGACTCGGGGCTGCATGCTCAACTCTTAGTTGTGATTTGGTTAGGGTTGTGGACATGATCCCTCAATCACATAGATGAATGGTTTGAAGGAGGAACCCTCCCTCCACAGAGCTCGAATTTAGTAACCTGCATAGGTAAATTGGAGGGGTCGACAGGACTGAAGTATTCCAATGAAATATTCCCTGACTCTTACATTACAAAATCAATCCTTGGGAAAAATTCCCTTTAGGATTTTCCAACCAGCACGAAGAATATAAAATTTTCCATAAATTCATATGAAGAACCATGTCTAATAGTTCTCCTACTGCTAAGCAAAGGAAAACATAAACCATTAAAATACAAGGGTTTCACAGAAAACAATAAGCATTTCTAATAATTAATCAAACAATGAAATTTTATTCATAGACACATACATCCAACCACTCATTTCAATTCTAGTAAATGGATAAGGAGTAATTATCAAGAAACCAAATAATGAAGCAATTGCTAAGAGGGGTGCCCATTTCCACCCAACCATAGGCACAACATGGATGGATTTACCACCACCCACCCTCTAGATAGATCATGATGATGTGAGAGAGACTATTCCTTATTGTTCATTGACATTCAGGGATGGAGGCCACTCTCCTCCTCCCATGGGAACTTGGAAAAATGGTTTTCTCTCCACCAAGCAAGGGGTCTTGCAACGAGTGCTTCCTCGGTCACTCATATTCTATGCAAACCCTTTTATCATATTAGATTGAAAACATTTCCAACAACTTATTGCACCCAAAGAAAGCTTGTTTTTAAGTTCTCATCATAACCAGAGAGTTGCACGCACTCTTCTCCTTTAGGAAAAATTGTCTCTCCACTCATCTTCTTCACAATCCTCCCTTCTTCCCATGAATCCCCTTATTTCCTTTCCTTCCTCCGCAAGATTCCATGGGTATGAATCCCCATTTCGTGACCAGGTCAGGAATTATTTTAGATGGGTACTCTGCCCATCTCCTCATTGATTCTTGAGGAGTACTTCCCAACTACCATCCTGACTTGTAATTTATTTATGGGTCAGAGGACTATCCTGGGTCTGAATAATTTGAATCTGGTAAAGTATTGGTATGGTGGGGCTCATCTCAACCATGGTTGGTTCCCCTTGGCATCTCTCTCATGCATCATGATCTACCCTAAAAAACCCCTTCAACATTTATGCAACATTATCCTTTTTATTTAATAATAAAAATACATACATTACCTTTTATTAAAAAAAGGTTCATCAATTACAACATCCACACATATTCAGTTTCCCCTTATTATTTTGGCAAGTTATAGTTCTATTAACAAGTTGGGGGAAACATGGGTATTACAATCCCTTCTCGCTTAAAGGAACATTGTCCTCGGTTTCCTACCTGCCAATGTGATTTGCTTGTATAGAAGTAAACAAAAATGGGTATGCATGTTTCATGGCATCCTCCATTTTCCATGTAGCTTAATCTAGACCAAAGTGTTTCCATTGCACCTTGACCTGTTCAATAGTTTTGTTCATGAGTGGTATTTCCTTCATGTCTATTATGCATTGTGGATCTGGAAAAAATTGTCCCTCTAGTTCTACCTGAATCAAAGACCAATCAATTATATGATTAGAATCATGTACATAATTCTTCAGTAACGAAACATGTAAAACATTATGTACCTTCACTGTGGGAGGAAGTGCTAGTCTATATTCTACATGTCCCACTCTATCCAAAATTTCAATGGGTCCACAATATCGAGGTTCCATCTTGGCATAGGCTCCCACTCTCAAAGAACTTTTCCTGGGCCTAACTCGGAGATAGACATGATCCCCTGCTTTGAACTCTCGAGGAGTCCTTTTTTTGTCTGCATAAATTTTTTGTTTGTCCTCATTTATTTTCATATTTTGTTTTATATGAAATACTTTTTGTTCCATTTCCTTTATCATATATGGCCCGATTGTAATTCAATATACTAGGTTATTCCAGTTGATTGGAATATTGCATTGTCTACCACAGAGGGCCTCAAAAGGGCTCATCTTCAATGACTCTTGATAATCATTTTTATAAGAAAACTCTACCAGTGGTAGGTAGTCTTCCCACTTCTTGCTATAATGAATTACATGCATCCTTAACATGTACTCTAACACTTGGTTTACCCTCTCTGTCTCCCCATCAATTTGAGGGTGATAGGTTGTACTAAATAGTAATTTAGTTTCAAAACCAACAAACAAAGAACTCCAAAAGTTTGAAGTAAATTTTGTATCTATGTCGGTATTGATTTCCTTAGGCATGCCATGTAGTCTAAATATTTCTTTCATGAAGATAATAGCAATATCTATTTCCTTGCAAGTTGATTTGACAGGAATAAAGTGAGTAGCCTTACTCAGTTTTTCCACAACTACTAGGATGGCATCATTTTGTTTGGTTGATTTTGGTAACCTTGTGATGAAATCCATGGAGATGGTTTCCCATTTCCATTCTAGGATTGGTAGGGGATGAAAAAACCCTGCTGGATGTCAGTGCTCTACCTTAACCTATTGACATTCTAGACATTTAGCTAAGTAATCAACTATGTCCTTTTCTTAGTTCAGGCTAGTAAAATAGTTTCCTAGTGGTTGTGATCATTTTTTGATAACCAGGATGTTCGGTATATGGTATTGTGTGTAGTTCATCCATTATAAACCTCTTCAATTCGTTACAATTTGGAATATACGACCTACCTTTGTAAGTTAGAAGGCCATCATTCAACAATTGATAATCCTCATACTTCAGCCCTGTGGGCTCTTTCTTTAAGTATGATTTCGCAATCTTGAAAAATGCATATGTTTCTTATGCACTTTTGACTCTCTCCTTGATTTTTGATTCACAAATTCTTACAACTACCAAGTGAATCAATTTCATAATTTTACTAAGAGAATCATCCACCCTATTTTCTTTTCCTTTGATATGTTTTATTTCAAAATCAAACTCACTCAGGAGAGCCATCCATCTAGCTTGTCTAGCATTGAGTTTTGGTTGATCAAACAAATATCTCAACCTACTATGGTCTGTCATAAGAACAAATCTTCTACCTCTGAGGTAATGCCTCCACATGTTTAAAGCATGTACTATGGCATCCAATTCCAAATCGTGGGTAACATAATTGATTTCATGCTCATTGAATTTTATAGATTCATAGAAAATCGCATGTCCTTCTTGCATAAGGACTCCTCCAATACCTTCCTTGCAGGAATCCGTACACACAAGGAAGTTCTTGTTTGAGTCTATGATCTTCAGCGCAAGTGCATTGGTTAGAACGTATTTCAGTTGTTGGAATATCTCTTCACATTCTGATTTCCAAATGAATTTAACTCCCTTTTTCTGAAGGGAGGTGATTGGGAAATTGATCTTAGAAAATCCTTTTATGAACCTTCTATAGTATCTTTCTAGGCCCATAAAGGACCTAATATTAGATAAATCCTTTGGGTTAGGCCAATCCATAATGGATTTGATCTTGTCAGTATCAACTACCACTCCTTCTTTAGAAATAACATGGCATAAGTAATGGACTTGTTTTTGGAAAAAGTCACACTTACTAAACTTAGCATAGAGTTGATGTTCTCTTAGCACTTGAAGCACTAAATTGTGATGTTATTCATGTTCTTTCCTACTCTTAGAATATATTAGGATATCATCAATGAAGACCAACACAAATATATCCAATAACTTACTGAATACATTATTCATCAAGCACATAAAAGTTGTTGGTGCATTGGTAAGCCCAAATGGTACCACCACAAATTAATAGTTCCCATATCTTGTCCTAAAGGTTGTTTCATGGATGTCTTCATCCTTAATTCAAAATTGATGGTATCCAAACCTCAATTCAATCTTGGATAAAATTCTAGCACCCCTTAATTGGTCAAACAAGTCATCAATTCTTGGCAAGGGATACTTATTCTTAATGGTAATCTTATTAACTTGTCTATAGTCTTTGCACAACCTAAGTATTCCATCCTACATTTTCACAAACAAGGTTGGTGTTCCCCATGGAGACACACTAGGCCGAATGTATCCTTTTTCCAACATCTCCTTTAGTTGTAGTTTGAGCTCAACTAGCTCTGGTGTACTCATTATATAGGGTGTTCTAGACACTGACACCGTTCCTGGTACAAGTTCTATTGAAAAGTCAATATCTCTTCTTGGAGATAGACCTGGTACCTCTTCTAGAAATACTTCTTTATAATCTCTTAATATGGATTGGTCCTCCAGGCTTGGTTTATTGTTCTCAATGGAGTTCAACACTTGTATTTCATATAGAGGACACCCTTTTTTGCAATACTTCTTCACTTGAAGGGCTGATATTTGTCTCACTGACACAAGATTTTGAATTCCTTGTAGGGTTATTTTCCTCTCTTCTCCATATTCACACTCCAAAGTTTTATTGTAATAGTAGAACTTGGTTTTATGGGTAGCCAACCAATCCATGCCAATCAGCAGGTCATAAGATCCTGAAGGGAGCATGTTTAAGGTTTCTTGGGTGGGTAATCCATTCATAATGAATTGGCATGTTGGTATGACCTTTGTTACCTTTATTTTGGTTCTAGTGGCTAGTTGTACTAGCCATGATTTAACATGTTTTACTTGTTGTAATTTACATTTCTCAACAGTTTGACGGGAAACATAACTCACATTAGAACCATGGTCAATAAAAATGGAAAATGGATTGTTGGAAATCATAGCTTCCATCTCCACCACCGAAAATTGGTGGTCATATTGTATATTAACCAAGGCTACATAAATTTTTGGAATGCTCCTAGCCACATCATTGATTGTGGTAGCCTCCTGGATGTTGTAGACCCTCCTATTGTCTTGTTTCCTATGTGGGCACTGGGCAGTCCCTTAGTAGATGTTCTTCTCCACAACCCCAAAATTTCAAGGGTTATCTCTTGGTATTATCATTCTTATGTGGGGTTGTTCCAAAGGATTTATTACCACTTTGAGATGGAAAATTCTTTTGATATACACTTTCATCCTTGCCTTCCATATAGTGTCCTGTAAAGTCTTTGGTTCATCAAATTTAATTTTGTCCCAGAAGGACTTAGGTGGTCCACTAATAAATCGTTGCATATTTACCTTTTCATCATTTATGTAGGGAACATACCTTATCAACACATACCTTGGCTTCTAAATATGTCCTAAAAACAACCTTAGTATGACATTAATTTTTTCAACTGGGGATTCATCTTTTCTCTCAATATTGTCAGCAAAATCTATGCAGATAAGCTGTAGAGGTTTAAATCATGTAGATAGTTCGTTTTTGGTAAATTTGAATTCATCTAAATTACTGTTGTTAGTGATAAAAAATGCACCGACATTTTTGAAAGAACGATGCCTAATCTTGTAGGGAAATTTGTGATAGCTTCCCGAGATCCAAATCCAGATATGAAAGCAACATTGAAAAGTTTAGGATTTGTAGATGTCGATCGACTATTTAAGCATGCAAAACAGACTCTCCATGACTGAGAAATTTGATTTTGAAACAATTTGCGCTTTCACCAGCGCAGAAGGCAGAATTATAACTAGTTAGCTGTTGAAAGCTCCGCCTTTCACCAGCTAAGGAGTAGATTTTTGGGTAAGTTAGCTGGTGAAAGCCTGTCACGGCCAGAATAGCCAAATGTTCACCCAGATCAAGATTTTTTGGGTTTGAAAGGTTTGAATTCTTCTTCAATAAGCTGGTTATGGATTATCAAATCAAAATTTGAAGGCAATTCTTGGAGATGAAAGTCAAAAGGGAATTTTTTGACTAGATTTGGTGATTTTCAAGGGCAAAATGATAGGAATTTTTGGCACACATCATCAAATTCGAATTCCACTTTCAAAGGAACACATCAAAGAGCCTTGGAAGGCTAAGCTACACTTCATCAACTTTCAACCAATGTTTGAAGACCAAAAGATAGAGGTTGACCTCATCTTGAGGATCTCTCCTTATCTTTTGTGAATCAGTTTTGACTTTCTATTTTTAGAATATCAGATCCATTGTTTTAGGATCTGAAAACTGATTGTAATAGGCTATAAATGCCTCTTTTTGCTAAGAGACAGGGGTTCAATTTTGGGTACTCTTTTGTTATTGTACTAAGACACTTATTTTTCAATACAGAAAAGATAGTCTTCTTTTGTTGTTAATGACAGATTTCTTCATATTTTCCATTGCTCTGTAATTTGATTCAATTTAGTTCAGCTATTAAGAATTGTCATCTTCTTATTTATCTCATAAATTTGAATTGAATGACCTCTTGCTGGCTTGTATGATCCTGCACACTGCTGTACTTGATTATCTAGATCAGTTTTCTCCATACCTTTTGATATTACTCTATCTGGTCATTGATTCCTAAAAGCACTGTTTCATTCGATTGCATTGTGAGTTGTCTTCCCATTAGCTATTCTCAGTTATCCCATTGATCCACACTTTCATTATTCATTATTTCTTAAGTTACCAAGCATCCTTAGCCTACAACCCTAAGGAGTTTCTTGGAGTGATAACAAAATGGCACCGTTGTCGGGGAGAGGAGATTGAAGCTCAGCTTCCTTGGGAGATGACATAGATCCAGCTTTGATGATAGACAAAACCTGGACATTATTTCGATTGTAATCATCTATCTGGCGACTCCATGAAGGACGAATTTGGTGGCGACTCCATGAAGGATGGATCTGTTGGCGACTCCACTGGTATATAAATGAATCATATCTTAGAAAAGAGGTATGCGTTCTCCAATTTCTCAAGTATTTCTGGTTACCCTCATCCAGTACCTACTAGAGATGAATGGGAACGTAGTATCCCCAGATTTCGTGGAGAGAAGTGGGAAGTACCAGCTGAACATTTGTTGGATTTCCATGACTTTATTGACCGGCTTGAAATTATACATGAGGATGTTCAAATTAAGCTGTTCAAATTTTCATTAGAAGGGATTGATCTTGACTGGTGTCAGTCTCTTCCAAGTGCAAGTGTCTGCTCTTTGGTTGATTTTCATGCTTCCTTCCATGTGTTTTGTAAAAAACATTTTTGAGATGACCTTCTCTATCCTGAATGCTGTCATGATTTCAATTTGTTGAATAAGGAATCAGATAGTTATGTGAAATATGCTACAACAAAATATATCTCTCACCATGATCAAGAGATGAGTGATCTTCACAATGTTAGCCATAGTATATATGCTTTTGACATTGTGCCAAGTGCACCTATTGTCTTAGGCCACCAGGAAGATCTGATTACCCTTTTTGAAAACTTGAAAAGTGATGAGCATATTGACAGATCAACAAGTAACAGTTTCATATCCGCAGAAGATGATGAGGACATCGTTCAACTTTCAGATTTGCAGACACGCGAGAATTGTAGCAAATATGAAGGAAAAAGTGTGGAGCTCAAAGATTCAGATCAACAGTTCATCCTATATGTTCCTCCGTCAGATCTCGAGCAATCTGTATTTGGCATTGAGTTTTGTGAAGGAAAAGAAGAGAAACTGCAACACAGTCAGTTGGATCAACAGTTCAAAAGGGTATTTCTTTATGAATTCGATGACCCTATTGCTGGCTATTTAGATTCTATGAGCAGCATAAATCCAAGGATATTTTTGTCAGAAGGAGATTGTTTTTATCATCCGCTCAAACCTTTCTTCTACATGATATGGTCTTTATTATTGTTCAAGTCAAGATTCAGCATGATATTAGTAAATCAGTTTCTCACTTGGATGTATTGGAAGTATGCTTTTACTTGATCAATATACTTCTATTGGCTAGATGTAGGAGTAGATAGGAAAATAAGCTCACTTTATGAGCACGTAGATCATTTTCAGTTATTGTTGAATAAGTAGAGGCACATTGAGTTTTGATGGAATTGCAGTTTTGGAGGTGAAAGTTCATTTTGGGTTAAGTCAGAGCTTTCACCAGCGCACAGCGTGATTTTACGACCAGTTAGCTGGTGAAAGGTAGCGCTTTCACCAGCTAACCAGTGAATCATAAGGCGAGTTAGCTGGTGAAAGCAAAAAAAGCATTGTTGAAAAGGGACGAGCAAAGTCAGTTGTTCCTCCAAAATTGGTTGTGCTGGGGTGCATGATAGAACATTTGAAAGAAAAAATAATTGAATCAGACAATATGGTTAATGAGGATATGGACATGTCGCTCCAAAATTGTGTGGTGTCTAAACTGCAAAGTGGGCAGATGGAAGTGCATAGGACTGGAGAAAATGGTGAACCAGAGCATTACAAAGTAGGGCTTGAATGTAATAGGAAAGAGGCTGGAGCTAATATTGATGGAGAGGTGATTGAAATTCAGCAAGATGAAGGGTTTGATTTGCATAAGAGTGGAGTAGAGAGAATGCCTCATACCAGCGGGAAAGAAGCAGAACATGATGATAAACAATTAATTGCAAAATTGTGCAAAGTGTCCCTCCACCGACATGGTTTTTCCCTTCTTGTCTTTGTAGAATTTTCTTGATTGATGAGCACGATGAAGATATCATCCTTTGTGACGATTGTGATAATGGCTATCACACATATTGCTTGAATCCACCACTTGCAGGTGTACCGGAAAGTAACTAGTACTACCCATCTTGTTTGGAAAGGAAAAAGAGGAGGTTGGCAGTAAAGAGAAACATCTGGTTCCTGGTGGAGACGTTGCCAAGGTCCATAGGGCCGCCTGTATGATTTCCAACTCGACCAGTGTAGCAGAGGTCTTCTCTCGTATTGATCATAAGTTTGATCTCATGTATGCTAAACGTGCCTTCATGCATTGGTATGTGGGTGAGGATATGGAGGAAGGAGAGCTCTCTAAGGCTCGTGAGGACTGGGCTGCTCTGGAGAAGGATTATGAGGAGGTCGGAGTAGTGTCTGTCGAGGGCGATGAGGATAAGGGCGAGGAGTACTGATTCTTGTCTAATTCTTGTTAGTAAATGCTTGCTGCTACTAGACATAATTGTTGTTATTTGGCTCTCCAATCAAATTTCCCAATAAAAAAAGGTCCAACGGGAAACGATCAGTGATAAGCATCATTGCTATGATGCGTCCTCAATTTGTAATGTTCGGAGACTCCATCACTAAACAGTCGTTTAGGCCGAGTGGATGGGGATCAACTCTGGTTGATTGTTACTCTCGTCAGGCCAATATTGTTTTGTGGGGATACAGTGGGTACAATACGATGGGCTCTGTTACTTCTCGACAAGATCTTCCCCCTCAATCGCTCAGACTTGATGCTGGTAGTGCTAATCACACCTCCTCCCATTGATGAAAATGGCTGCGAGAAGTATGCAAGATCTATCTATGGAGAGAATGTTGTTGAGCTGCCAGAACGAACTAATAAAACCACAAGGACTTATGCCAAATATTGTATAGAAGTCATAACTGAGTCCTAATGCCCAATTTTGTAGGCAGAAGATGTGCGCATAGGTGGATTTGATGAAATTTAGATGTGTTCTGGTAGTTTGACAAATTCGTGTCGTAAATCTCGCATCCAGGAACGCAATCTCAGCTCCATTTTCGCTCGAAGCACCAAACAGATGGTCAAGACTCCAATTTACAGAGCTAACTCATCACATAGGTGTGCATTTTAATCATCAAAGACTCAAAATTTGTTTATGTAATCAAAGCTCAAGCAATTGTCGCCTCAAATTCCGTTAACAGGTCAGTTATGTCACAGTTTTTGCTGAGTCATAGTTCAATACTTGTCAAATTCTGAATACCTATTACCTCGTCAAAATCTTGATTCAATGATCACCTGAAACATATTCTCCTGTTTGTTGAGTCACAATCGGTTGTTGAGTTATAGCATTTGAACTTGACATCAAACCCTTAATTCAAGTCTTACTATACTACCCATGTTGTTGATGAATTAGAAGTCTGTTATTAAGTTACAGTTTCTTAACTAGAAAATACAGACAATCTGGCAGCAACGCATACCGAATCACATGCAGAAACAAATATTACAATAGCAGAGGGAACAGTGGCCGAGCATCTGGCCCTTATGGATGGGTTATTGGCATCTTTGGAGCTGAGGATTCCTCGGATTCAGGCCTTTACGGATTCGGATCTCGTGTATGACCAGATAGCCCAAGGCCAGAAGCTTCAGAATCAACTGTTGATAGCAATGAGGCAATGCATTCTGGAACATGTTTGGAAATTGGACAACTTTGTCTTGACATTTATCTCTAAGTATGATATCAGAAAAGCTCAGTTTTTGGTAAAAGAAGCGATTGACATGCCGAGAGCTTCATCAAAGAGAGTTGATCTTAGATATGCATCTGCAACAGAAAATTGCTTGATTCGTTGCGAAGAAAAGGCACCACGGGAGATGGTTACAGTGAAATGTTTTCACAAATTTTGCTCTCATTACATGGTAAGATATGTAAATAGCAAGTTGCATACTTCCCAAGTTCCAATATGATGTTCTCAAATTGGTTGTGAACATTATATGTCTGCTGAGGAGTGCAAGGCCTTTCTTCCAGATGCTTGCTTTGAGGCTTTACTAAAATCTCTTGCAGAGGCAAACATCCCTGATTCAAAAAGGGTGTATTGTCCTTTCCCAAATTTCTCTGCAATGTTTGACAAGGGACACGATACATCAGCAAGAGCAAGCTCATCCAGTCCACCAGTTCCCTGCATAAGGGGAAGCCTCAAAACGGACACACTGGTGAAGAAAATATTTTGCAAGAAGCATTTTCTTCATTCCCCCTTTCTATAACACCAGGACATTCTTCTGTAACATCACATGCAAGCCAATGCATTACAACTACCAAGGAGATTGAAGCACACTCAAGCTGTCAGCAAGAGGATTTAATTTTTAGATGTTCACCAAAACCTACAGAAATCTCTTAAACCAAAAATCCCATTAGTACTGTGAAAGAGGCTAAAGATGTTGCACCTGTTTTGCCAGAAGTTCAAGGGTCTAGATTATCATAGAGATGAATGTGTGAAAAGTAATTTTTCTGCTGGGTTTGTAGCCATATCAGGTATGCTGGGTTTGTACTCTGAATCTGGAAATGACATAAACCATGTTCCTGTTGAGGTGGGTCCATATTTTCATCTAGAACCTGGGGAGAAAGTGAGAACAGTTGTTAAGGAAGATGCTTTTCATGATGCAGAAATCAAATTGGATGACAATTTTCATATTGATAAAGCCAACATAAATGTTGTCCCCTCCGAAATGGATAGCTGTTCAGAAGATCCACTTCTATGCCAGTCACTCCTTGAAAAATCTAGTGAACCTCTTTCAGCAGAGGAAGATGAATTCGATTGCAGAAGTGCAACATCCATACCATCCAAAGGATCCCAAGACTTTGACAGATTGGACAAGGAGCAGCTCATGTCAATGTTTGCTGACATTGAACCATTCCAAAAACAACAAAATCTATCAAACCAAACATCTTCTAATCATACTCCTGCTGCACTATCAACTGCTTTGGATAACATATGTTCAGAGAGAGAGACAATTTCTGAGAACCCTTCGATGCCATAGATAACAACAGTTGTGCATTTGGATTTCCTTTTGTATGCTCTGCAGCTGTGGTGGCGTTGCTTAAATTATTTCGATATCTCTAACTTGTTTTTCCTCACTTGCTTAGCATATCAATTCTTGAATCAAGCATTGTAGGTCACCTGAGGTTCAAACATCAAGGGTCAACAACACTTTATCGAGCAGCTGCTGAAGAATATAACACTCTATGCAGGATCATTGTTTCTCTGCATTATTTTCTTCTTAAATATAAAACAGAACTTTCACCGGCGTGGAAGGTATAATTATAACCAGTTAGCTGATGAAAGACAAATCTTTCACTAGCTAATTAGCAAATCTTAAGGCGAAATAGCTGGTGAAACCTGAGACTGGCCAGTGAAGCACATTGGTGAGCCTTGGAAGGATACCTGCACATATCAGAGGATCTAGAAATGCTTTGTATCTGAATTTGCTACTGTATTGATACACGATCCGGAAAAGGTTTACAGAGACATGGTTGCAACCGGCAACACCCTCCATTGCTTGGTTTCCTCATTATTTTTCTGTAAGGCTGAAATATGAAATTGGTGAAAATCCTCATGTCCCTCCTAATCATGGAAGATAGTCACGGTGGATGTGCTTCTTGACCTTATACTGAGAATTGGTAGTGTTGTAAACAGAGGGAGGAGCTTCGTCTAGAAAATCCCTGAGGTCTTTGTTCTCTTGCAGGTAATCGAGATTCATCAAGTTTCAATTTTTGGGTAAGTCTCTGTTTTTGGTGGTTTAGGCGAGCCCGTGTGTGCTCATTAACCACCGAAAAGGATGAATGACTCCATGGCCCAATACTAAAGGCACAAGTTCTGCTAGGTTGTTGGAAACCTCACAGGGAGGTATCCATCCAAGTTGGAGCCAGATGTTAGCGATAAAAAATGCACCGGCATTTTTGAAAGAACGATGCCTAATCTTCTAGGGAAATTTTTTATAGCTTCCTGAGATCCAAATCTAGATCTGAAAGCACCATTGAAAATTTTAGGATTTTTAGATGTCGATCGACTATTTAAGCATGCAAAACGGACTCTCCATGACTGAGAAATTTGATTTTGAAAAAATCTGCGCTTTCACCAGCACAGAAGGCAGAATTATAACTAGTTAGCTGTTGAAAGCTCCACCTTTCACCAGCTAAGGAGAAGATTTTTGGGTAAGTTAGCTAGTGAAAGCCTGTCACGGCCAGAATAGCCAAATTTTCTCCCAGATCAGGATTTTTTGGGTTTGAAAGGTTTGAATTCTTCTTCAATAAGCTGGCTATGGATTATCAAATCAAAATCTGAAGGCAATTCTTGGAGATGAAAGTCAAAAGGGAATTTTTTGACTAGATTTGGTGATTTTCAAGGGAAAAATGATAGGAATTTTTGCACACATCATCAAATTCGAATTCCACTTTCAAAGGAACACATCAAAGAGCCTTGGAATGCTAAGCTACACTTCATCAACTTTCAACCAATGTTTGAAGACCAAAAGATAGAGGTTGACCTCATCTTGAAGATCTCTCCTTATCTTTTGTGAATGAGTTTTGACTTTCTATTTTTAGAATATCAGATCCAGTGTTTTAGGATCTGAAAACTGATTGTAATAGGCTATAAATGCCTCTTTTTGCTAAGAGATAGGGGTTCAATTTTGGGTACTCTTTTGCTATTGTACTAAAACACTTATTTTTCAATACAGAAAAGACAGTCTTCTTTTGTTGTTAATGACAGATTTCTTCATCTTTTCCATTGCTTTGTAATTTGATTCAATTTATTTCAGCTATTAAGAACTGTCATCTTCTTATTTAGCTCATAAATTTGAATTGAATGACCTCTTGTTGGCTTGTATGATCCTGCACACTGTTGTACTTGATTATCTAGATCAGTTTTCTCCATACCTTTTGATATTACTCTGTCTGGTCATTGATTCCTAAAAGCACTGTTTCATTCAATTGCATTGTGAGTTGTCTTCCCATTATCTATTCTCAGTTATCCCTGGACTCCGCAGTGATTACCGACATTTCCACAGGCTCACAGCTTGCACATGGAATTGCAGATCACGGTTCTCATTTGTACTTTTTCTCCCACTTTGTTCCTAAATCTATTATCATTGTATTTCTGTCACAATCTAATGATATCAGCAGGTTATGGAATGAAATATTTGGCCATCTAAACTATAAGTACTTGCATCAACTCAGCAAGGAAAACATGGTAGAAGGATTGCTAGCGATTAAATTCACAAGCGGTGTATGTCAAGGATGCATTCTTGGCAAGCATCTAAAGAAAAAGTTTGACAAAGGGAAGGCACAAAGAGATTCTTCACCTCTTGGGATGATTCACAGTGACATCATGGGCCCATTGTCAGAGCCTTTAATCAGTATACAACTACAACACATAATGCCATATACACCACAATAGAACGGTGTTATGAAGAGGAAAAATCGGTCCTTAAAAGAGATGGCAAATTGTATGCTACATTCGAAATCATTAGCTCCCAAGATATGGGCTGAAGCTATTAATTGTGCAACATAAATTCAGAACCAAGTTCCTCACAAATCACTCAAAGGCACCACTCCTTTTGAATGTTTGACCGGTAAGAAACCAAAAGTGTCGCACTTTCATATTTTTGGTTCACGAGCATGGGCTCACATTCCTGCAGATAAGAGGAAGGATTTGGAGCCTCAAAGTGTTGAATGCATATTTTTTGGATATCCTGAAGGTGTCAAAGAATATAGATTTCTAGACTCTCACACTGAAAATTTCATTCTAGCTCGAAGTGTGAAGTTTGAAGAAGAATCACTGCATGATTTTTCAGAAGACCCTGCCGAGGAACCGCTTGTTGTCACTGATGAGGAGGAGTTAGAAACTTCTTCGAGCACTTCAAAACAGTCATCAGAGAAGCCTTTCAAGTCTGATATAGAGGATGAGAAGTAGTTCATGGCTGCTCCACCTCAGTTTCCAACTTGTGTAGAGAAAACTCTGCAAGATGCAGGTGAACTAGTCGGTGATCCTATGGATAAAAGAAGGACTAGATCACATTTTTTTGAGGCTCCTCAAGCCCTGGATTCCATAGAACCTTTGCTTCCCATACATTGCTATATTTCACTTGGTTTAGATCCAAATTCACACTCTTAGGTTGCATACATATTCACCAAGTCCTTCACTTAAAAGAAATTTTCAGAACTGAGAGCTATGCTTGGAGTGGTGGAGACAACTGAGTAGGTCACTTTTGGCCACTCAGCATTTTTTTCCTCTTTTTTTTTAGGGGGGAGGGATTTTTTTTTTTTGGGGGGCGGGGGGGTTGTTTTCCCACAAGGTTTTCCCTCTTTCCTTTTCTCATGAGGAATTCTTTTATGTAATTAGTACCTAAAATGGCCAAGTTGTCGGGACTCAATTTTTTTGTCATTACAGTTAGGCTTAAGGGGGGGTGTTGGAGCATAATCCTAACTTAAATTAGTTTATACCGATATTATACTCCTATAAATTGGTTAATACATTCATTTACACTTTATTTCACCTAATTTGTCCACATCGAGAAGAACGGCGCCTCATCCCTAGATTTTATGGAAAGCTGCTAATTTTAGATCAAGACTCAACTCCCAGTTCTCGATTTTCTTGATTTTTCTTGATTTATTCTTGATTTATCCTTGATTTATTCCAACTCACCCATGAAAAAATCATCTATTATTGGGGAATGTGAACCTCCTCTTTGAGTGAGAGATTTGTTCCTTAATTAATGATTTTTGTTGTTACTATTATTAGTAACTACTATTTCGGGTCAGTTAGGTGAGTTGGAACTGCTTCTCTTGTCAGTTAAGTGATCTTAAATGAGCTAATGCGCATCACTTAAATATTTTGTACATTAATGAGTGTATGACATGTATCTTTAGTGGTCTAGGTCGAACTATGTGGTCTCCCTTAGCTTAGGACACCTATTTTAACTATTTCTAGCTTTTTTTTACTAGAATTTCTATGTTGGAAATTCTATATATTCACCTCCTCTCTTCTTTTTGAGGATGGTTGCTCATGTATATTCATTTTTTATTAATATAATTCTCCTATTTATGGAGCAAAAACTTTCTCTCATCTCTTGAATATTAGCAAATTGTTTGTGTTCAATTAACTAGAATTCTAGATCTATCGGGGTTTCTGCACGAATTCTACAAATGGAACAACAATCGATAATTTCCAAATAGAACATCTATTCTCTGTGAATGGAATGACACAATCAATTCATAATGGAAACAACACATTAATGAACATATTCTAACTTTTGAATGAAATATCAACCCATTGAATTACCACAAAATCGATAAATTAAAGATAAGACAGTAGCTCCTGTCGACTGGGCCCACGGTCTCCAGAAGATACTGTTATAAAAAAATAAGTATACGGAAATGGTCAAAACACTTGAAAATTCCATTATAACATAATTTATAATTCATTTACAACTGGGTTTCTGTACAGAGTATCGATAATCAGGAGATCGGAATTCTAGTATCCCTCTCTTTATATATTACAATAAGACAAGTGAATTAAGCTATCTTGAGGATCAAGAGATCCTCATGATTTATTTTCCTATTTAAAAGGATTTTTGTAAATGTGTTTAACTTGCATAGAATAGATAGAATTGGTGAAAGAAAAATAAGAAGAGAAAGAATGAAAGAATTCTCATTAACCGTTATGAATAATGAATAATTTACACATGATATACTTGGTATAACTCAATGAGTGTGCACTGGAGGAGAAACAATGTGCCATAGTGGTGGTATAGAGTGATATAGACACACACCAGCAGTTACGGGAGTGAACTGCCACCTAGTCTAGTCTCTCAGACAATTACGGGAGTGAACTACCACCTAATTGAGTTAACTAGTCAACTAGTACTCAATTAACTAACTGAACAGAGAGTAGTGAGGAGTTAACTAAGGGAATCAAGGTTAATGCGTCGATCTAGTGATGATCCCAAGGAAAGGTCGAATTATCATGGTGATGATCCCAATGTTCCATGGTGATAAAACCAATGCAACTTCTAAACTCAACTCAACTAGTCAAACTGAAGTGTCAACTGAAAGACAGTATTCTCCAGGTGGAATATTCTCCCCTAAAATATAGGAGACTGGATAGTGACTAATTATGACTAATAAAAAAGGAAAAACCTTTGGAAAAATAAATCCTAGGTGTGTGTGAAGTAACTCCNCCCCCCCCCCTGAACATCACTATGGTGAAAATAAAGAATGGGTCCCAACAACGAGGCCATGTTAGGTACCCAAATACAAAATATACACTGAAACTAAAGTGAGGAAAGGGGGAAAAACTCATGGGAAAAATCCCCCCTCAAGGTACAATGTATGTAAAAAGAAGAACTATAATTGCTCGAAAACTGTGTCCTTCACTCCAAGACGACTTCGCAGAGAATGGAATTTATGCTCAGTGAAAGTCTTGGTGAATATGTTTGTCATCTGTTCTTCTAAAGAACATAACTATAAGTCAATGATCGCATCATGTACTAAGTCTTGGATGTAGTGCATGTAGATCTCGATGTGATTCGTCTGCTGCCTCTAAAATGGATCTTTGCAGAAATTCAGAGTGCTCTGGTTGTCACACCAGATGACAATCGACCGATGAAACTGAATTCCTAACTCAGTGAAAAAATGTTGTAGCCACATAGTATGAATGGTTATTTTAACTACCCCTCTATACTTTTCCTCGGCTAAAGATAGATCCAGAACCAACACTGAGTGAGTAACCAAATGTGGACTTGCAATCAGTGCTATCGCCAGCCTAGTCGAAATTAGTAAACCCGATGAGATATAATGTATAGTTTGCTGCATAATGAATCCCAAAGGTGATGGTTCCCTAAATGTATCGAAGGATACACTTTGCAACCTTCCAATGTAGCTCAAGTGGCTCCTGCATGAACCTGGAAACTGTGTCAACTGCATAGGAGAGGTCTGGTCTGGAGTGTGTGAGATACAAAAATATCCCCACTAGTTTTCTGTACAATGTGATGTCAACCAGTGGAGACTCCCCGCCATCCTCAAGTTTGACTCCTGATAGGAAAGGAGTCGGAAAATACTTATAGTCTATCTTGTGAAATCTCTCAAGGATATCTCGTGCAACTTGGCCTAGGAAAGTTTGATTCCTAATGCATCATGACTGATCTCAAGTCCAAGGAAGAAGTGTAGCGGACTCATGTCCATCATCAAAAACCTGTCATGTAGAATCCTCTTGACTGCAACAATCGCTAAAGTCAAGCACCCGATGATCAACAAATAATCAACATACAGAATTAAAGGTAGAAGTGAATGAGTCGTCCTGAGCATGTAGACATTGAAGTATGATTTACAACGTAAAAGGTTCCATGACAATAGGTAGGAATCCATCTTGGCATACCATGCTCTCAGAGCCTGTTTGAGGCCATAAAGAGACTTCTTCAATTGAAAAACCAAATATGAGTTCTATATAAATCCCTGGGGATGATCCATGTAGATCTCCTTAGAGAGATCACCGTGAAGAAATGCATTCTTCATGTCCATATGATGAACTTCGCATCCCTTTTTTGTTGCAATGGAAAGTTCTAATCGTGTGGAATCCATCTTCTCTACTGGAGTGAATTTCTCATCATAGTCAATACCATGAACCTGTTGAAATTATTTGGAAACAATACTATCTTTGTATATGCTAATATGTCCATCCACTGCACTCTTGGTCCTATAGACCCATCTGCATCTGACAAGTTTCCTCCCAAAAGGAAGGGGAACCAGATCCCAAGTCTGGTTTTCGAGGAGGGAGTTGTACACCTCCTGCATGGTGAATTCCCAAAAGGGATTTCCAGCAGCCTTGCCATAAGACTATGGATCTGAAGACTGAACTAATAAAGGATGCCTGGAGGGAAATGGTTGAGTGGAAATGAGTGCAACAGGAGGCTCCTTGAAATCATATCGAGTCCTCCTAGTGTTGGTTGGATCACCAATGAGATCCCCTACATCCTGAAGAGTAGTTTGTGTCCACTTGGGCCTCTACTCTAGCTCTGCAACTACATCTAGATGCTTTGACTTTGCATCTGATTGTACTGAATCTAAATCTAAATCATTTGAGTCCTATGAATTAGAAATATCGTCTGAAGAAGAGTCGGCATGTGCATGCTCATTATATCGGACGGGTCAAAGAATGAAGGTGTCTGCATGCGATTGTTGAGGTACATGCGAGAGACTTTCCTTGAATTGGACACTATGATAAATGATGAGATTGTCCGAGCAAAGATAAATAAGCCGATATCCCTTCACACCGTCAAGGTATCCAACAAAAATGCACTCAGTGGTCTATGGATCAAGTGCCTTCCTCTTTTCAGAGGGAATTATGGCCCATTCACGTGAACCAAAAATGCGAAAGTGGGTCACTTCCGGTTTGAGGCCGCTCCAAGCCTCTTAGGGGTTATTGTCATTAACAGATCTATGGGGAGATCTGTTTTGGATTTATGTTACACAATTAAGTGCTTCATCCCATAGTCTATGTGGTAGTGACTTTGCATGCAACATGCAATATGCCATCTCCTTTAGAGATATGTTTTTCCGCTCAACAACTCCATTTTGTTACGGAGTATAGGGAACTGTGTGCTCAAACTGAATCCCTGACTCATGCAAAGATTATGGATATCATGATTTACATACTTTCCCCCATTATCATTTCAGAGAACTTTGATTTTCTTTTCAGACTGTGTCTCAACCAAGGCTTTGAAATCTTTGAGGTGTTGAAAGACCTCATATTTTTTCTTAAGAAAGTAGATCCAAGTAAAACATGATAAATCATAAAAAAAAATGATAAAAAACCTCACTTTGATGATGGATGGGTGCGGAAAAGGACCCATAAGGTCACTGTGGATCATATATAAAGGTCCAAAAGATCACTAAGACTTTCCTTTGTCAAATTTCTATTGAGGGTGTTTTCCAAGAACACATCCCTCACATACTCCCTTAGAGAAATGGATGTATGGTAGACCATCAACCAATCTGTGCTTGCTAAGTTGTTGCATGTATCTAAAATTCAAATGTCCAAACCTTTTGTGCCATATCCTACTACTTTAATTAGCATGAGTAAGAAGTAAAACAGAATCAGGTTTAATGAATTCAAAAATGTATACAATCTAGATTGATGATTTACCTCATCGGTAGCAACCCTGGAGTTGGTTTTCATGTTGTATATGTCCACGAGATTTGGTGTGAATATGAATTTCTTTCTGGTGCCATAATTCATCATCTGATACACAGAGAGAAGGTTGACATAAAGTTTGGGAACATGTAGCACATTCTTGAAGTTTCCGTTGGTGAGTTCAATCCTTCCTTTGTCGGTGACCTCGATAGAAGAGTTGTCCCCCATTAGAATGGGAGGACCTTTGCATGCATCCAAAGAAGAATATACTTCTTTTGAGGTAGCCATGTAATGTGTTTCTCCTGAATCTACAATCCAAGCATCGAGAGAGGAGTTGATGGAAATCAAGGCAT
The DNA here is from genome assembly GCA_032191745.1 of Picea mariana. Taxonomy (NCBI): domain Eukaryota; kingdom Viridiplantae; phylum Streptophyta; class Pinopsida; order Pinales; family Pinaceae; genus Picea; species Picea mariana. Next base: position 339,238 of record JASDQU010103324.1, on the reverse strand, counting down.
GGCTATAATTTCCTTTCTTGGAATTGTGATCTTCTAGCTTCTTCTTCTTGGCACCTATTGATGGCACCTAAATCCCTTGACTCAACAGTAGGAACCAAACCCACCATCTAGGCCCAATTAGACTCTGCAGTGTTTAAAATGGAATGGTTCTCCAGATCTTGCGATCCGACCAATTTATCGATGGGCTTTGTGCTTCTTTGTGAAGGCTCTTCCTTCAGTTAGGAATATTTTCTTTTGTATTTTCTCTTGGGTGGGGATGATATGAGAGATGCAAGCCAACATAAAACAACTTGAAAATTAACAGGATTAAGTTTTAACTACTGGGAAGAGGTTAATCTTGGGATAACCCGTTGCTCAACATGCAAACAATTACTTTATACCATAGGCCTAGTACTAATACATTAACCATGTGAGCATCTAATTACTGTCTGAGAAAATAACTATCAAAAACAAAGCACATATGTAACAAGATGATGGAAAGAAAAATAATTCATGTACCATAACCATGCATTACATAATAACATAGTGATTTATCTTCATCATTAAAGAAAAGAACATCAAAACATTGCACCAGATAACTTGACAACAGAATTAATTGCTCTTACTCATTATTGCATCATTCATGAAACAGGATAGGAAGTAATTCTTCAACAAGTCCAATCACATGCATCTGATGAAAATAGTTTGTCTTTGGTCTAGAAGGACTTCTCAATTCGTAACAGTCTCAAAATAATTCTTAACAACCAAAACAAAGAGTTCTTACAACAACCATTGACCCCTTGCTAATTGGACGATGTCTTTATTTATAATATAGAGTTCTAACCGAAACTAATGGCTAATTGCAGTTTAAACAAAATAAAAATTTCCATGTGGCATTATCTTCTAACAGCTTCTTTAATAGTCATCTTGAGATAATTCTTGGAAAGGATGACTGCTCTCGTATTCAGTCCAAGTGACAAACAATTTTTCACAAGTTTGAGCCCATGGAAATCTATGTTTTTCCATCGGGGCTGCATATATTTCCCTGATGTCTACTGCATGCACCCAGTACTTTACTAAACTAAAGTTCAGTTGTTGTAGCATGGTTCAAGCTCTAATCGGATGTTCGATGAATTGTCATACTCGCCCTAGATTCACATCGGCTATTTACGAAAACTCTCCATAGTGCATCTTGTTTGGCATGCAGCTTGACCACCTTGTTCAAGTCAATGAAATTATCAGGGGTGTCGAACCTGGGGAGACTGACATTCTTCATTATTTTGTTAATTTTACCCCAGTTCTTATTACACCTGGTCCATTGCTCTTGGATCTCTCGATGTGGGTGATGAGACATCTTGTCCCAGTACTTGGCCTATCGCTTAATGAGATTAAGCTTACTTTTTCCTATCACTTGAATGCCATGTTTTTCCTTATCTCGACCTTCCTGGACTGCCTCAATGTACTCAAGTCTTTCTACCACTTTTTGCGCCCTTTCACACCATCGCTCCATCTCCTTGCAAGTTGCAAGTGCCATGAGAGTGTCCTCATTGAACTCAGCTATGTTTTCAGTTAACAGGTGTCTCTCCTTCTTAAACTCATTGTAAACTCCTATGAACTCACATTTCAGATACACAACGGTCTGCGTGGTGCATTTATAGTATTTGACAAGATGGCGCAAGTGTTCAAGGTCCTTAAGGGTGGCGGCTAGCTCTTTTTCGTCTCTCCTAGATTTTTCCAAAGTGGCATCTGAGAGGGATTTTCCTATGCCGATCAGTCCAGACATCTAGGTGTCTGTTGTGTTGATCAAGTTCTCCTCTGTAGTAACTAGGATGGAGTGATCCAACAAGATCATTCTTTTCTTTGTAGTCCTTTAGACAATGGCCTTTCTCTTCTGATTGTAGGAGATCGCACATATATCTGCTACCTTGTCTAATGGATCTACTATCTGCTGATTTCCCCATGTTAATTTGTTTCCCAAACTACCAATGGTGTATATTTGTTAAAGGTTGGACTCTTGAACTTCCTTGTTGTATCTTGTGGGTATGACTCCCATTTGTCTCTCATCAGGGATTTGAGCATTGGGCAGAATGGAAGTATCAGGTATAGGTGCATTACTTTCTTTCTCGTTAGCTGCAAAACTCTTGATTTCCTTTTGCGGATATCCTTTCTTTGTCTCCTCTGGTTCGGGCCCGTCATTTGCATTTGCATCGACTTTCGATTCATTGGGTCCTTTTGTGTCGAGGCCCCTTTCAGTTTCTATTTCTTTTTGTGAGACCTCCTCATCTTGAAACTCGAGTTGAGGGGAAGAGTTTTTTTCAGGCTCAGGGGAAGAGGTTTTCTCAAGACCTCCTTCCTCTTGGAGACGCACTAAGATTCCATGAGATAACTCTGGACTCTCGTCATTGCTATATATATGTATAAGTTTTCTCAGGGGGTTAGACACTTGGGTTTCTATCGAGACCCAGCCTATCTCTATTTGATTTGTCCTGCCTTCAGAGGAATGGACCAATGATATTGAAGATTTAGGATTACCTAACCCGTTGGTGTTGTCAGGATTCATGGGACCGGGGCCGCTTGACACTGTCAAGGCACTTCGGATAGTAGTTGAAATCGCACGTTTTATGATAAGGTCTGGATCATACTGCATCTGATTCATTAGCAGTTGGCCTTGCTGGTATAAAAGTGCACCCATCTCTTGTTCATCTTGATCTTTAGGGAGACACCTAATTTGTACCGGGGATTCCTGATAAATTGTCGCTGCCTCAATGCCCTCTTGGGGATCGCCTATTCCCTCGTCAGGTTCATATGCTACAATTACTTCCTGAGCCCCAAGAATTTCTTGAGTTGTATGCACCAAAGATGTCTCTTGTTCTTCCAAATTCATGGCCTTGAATCTGGTCATTCAAGGATCATCCCTTCTTGACACCACTTCATCCCAATCTTGGGCGTTTTCGGTAAAGATTTCATATTCAAACCGATCATGGGAATAGGGCCAACATGATGATACCTGCGATGCATATTGTGAGACCAGTCCCTTGGGATCATGTTTGTGAAATCGGCCAATTTGGAACCGGAATTCCAATTGACTTAGCCCTTCTTGCTTAGCATCTGTAGTGTCTTTGACCATATAGAAGCTAATATGAAACCCATACAGTATGAAAGCCCACTTCTTGTCCTTTACTAAGGTGGCATTGTATCCTTGCAAGATGGTCTGGTAGAAAATTTCCCCTAACACTAGTCAGTCAGGAACATATATGGGTAACAAATGGGGTGTCCTTGTGGCTCCGAAAACCCTGATGTAGGTTTCGCGCTCGTTTAGATACCAGTGACCTATTTTGGATATAACCATTTTGCTTCTTTTGAAAGCCTAGGGAATTCTTTCCTGAACAACAAAAAATAGATACATGCAATAAATTGGTCACAGATAAGGGAATAGGATTTTTTTTACCTGTTATCCCATAAAATGTTGAAGTATACATGGCCTGGGAGCTCCGAAGAGTGCCAGTTCAAGTTCATTCTAGAAAAAATGTTTCTGGCGCAGATGATGTCTAACAGATACGAGGCCATGTAGAAGGAGGGGGTTTCCCCCTCTTTTGGCATCTGGGCTTGTCTTATGTAGGTGCTCAGTTATTTAGATATGATGGCACCCCAGTTGAAATCATTCCTGAAATGGATATCATATAAGCTAGGGGCATCCAAGCGTCTAAAAACCAGAAGCAATTATTCTCCCCATGTAACCTGCAGAGAAGAGACATCAAGTATATGTATGGTTCTCTTAGAATTGTCATTGGGTACCAGTCGGCGGTCCGGTTCATAATTTTTTTGTCTTCCCTCCACCACGATGCCATGATTTTCCTGGTATCATGTGAAGCATAGAAACTCATAACGAAATCAATGCTCAGCTTTTCTTTCGACTCCCTAAGATTGTAGTAACTCTCAACCTCTAATGGCAAGAAAACCCCGATGCATCCACCATTATCATCATTGATTAAACATTTAAGCACATCGGTGTGATCAATGAGCCACTTTAGGAGCTCGATGCAAGGAAACACCAGAGTGCGTCTTGCCACCATGTGTAGATAAGCTCTATAGATTTTTGGAAGGAAATCATCATCGAGCCTCCTTGTATCAGGGTTGTTATGCGGGGTATACTCGAGGGGTTCTTCTTTCTAGATTTTCTTAAACAATTCTTCCCATCGAGGAAATGTTGTTTTGGCTCTAATGTTTGGCTCTATGTATCTAAAGGTCGGAGTTTGGTCAAAGGCCTCCTTGGAAGTTGTCTTGATGACAGGCACCAGTTTTAGGGCGAATTCTAATTTTCTTGCAACTGTTGGGGTGGATCCCTCTCCTACTTCTAGTTCTTGTGGATTTGGTGCTCTTGGGCATTTTCTAGTGGAGGGTTTCTTTGGAGGCATTGTTTTTGCAATTAAATTAGCCTTTAAACATGTGTACAGAGCAGTGTTAAGTTGTGAACTCATAAACTGAAACATAAAATGCCACAAGTGAATACATACCTGTAATGCTTTCTAAGAAAGTTGTCTAATGGTCACTGAACTTTGGATGGCTTATCTAGATTGTCAGACCTGCTCCTTTGTTTGTTCTGAAATCTTTGTCGTGTAGAATAAGATCATGCATAATGAATTTGACAACATATAACTGGAGAGACTCTATCTGTCGTATCAATTAGTTAATACGACTAATAAATACAATTCAAAATGAAACTATCTTTGATTCTCCGTAATTAAATCCTAGCTGGTTGACAGCAGAGGCGCATAGGCAGATGCATTTTATCGGCAAGTTAAAACGGGTTCCTTTGATCCACGCAAGGATTAGCAATTGATGTGTGATCCACAATCTTATTCACACTTTAAATGCCTTGTAACTAACAGATCCATGGGTAAAACATCTCATCACGTTGTATCTCTCTGGTGTGGAGGTTGGGGATCGACACTTTAAAATGTAAAATTAATGTGTATTTTATTTTGTAATTCTCCAATGCTGAAATCGTGTCGTGTGTCGGCAATCAAAGATACCGCTCTTCTCTTTGCACGATGCTTACCTTTTATTTTTCCTGTCGAAGCCGAACAGTTCGGTCTTCGGTGATACCTCTGCCAAGGTTCAATCATAAAAAGAAATACTTTCATTTTCTTATGCCGATGAAGATCGATGTTCGGCTATTTTAAACTTCTCAAACAATTTTCATCATCTTTAATGTTTACCGATGTCGAACTCCTAACTGCGTCGTGGAAATCTTTAGTGTGTCAATTTCCTAAGTAGCTTATTAAGGACCCTTTAACGATTAATATGATTCCGTGTTGTATGTTCAGGCAGGCTTTAGAATGAACATAAAAAAATAAGCGCAAGTATCAGTTTCATACTGAAGGCAAAATAGAAAGTGTAAAGGATCAAGTGGTACCCAAAAATAAAAAATGAACATAGCTTTTAGGGTGTGTTGAGTGCTCAACAAATGGCAATTCACTAGGTGAAAACATAATATATGTTCCTCGTTTGTTTCCTTTGACCCTAACTCATGACCCAATTATTATTATTATTATTATTATTTATTTATTTATTTATTTTTATTATTATTAGAAGTATTGTTTTAGGGCTTGGCCATTTACTGGGAGGGCATCACGTTCTCCCCTTAGACTCTTTAATCGATAAGTGCCTTCCCCAATATTCTTAGCTACCTGGAAAGGTCCAAGCCATAGAATCTGAAATTTATAATGTTTCCCTTTAGGTTCATTTGTTCTGTCCCACTTCACGACTAAGTCTCCTAATTCAAAGTTATTTTCTTTAGCCTTGTTCTTATTGAACCATATTTTCACTATATGTTGGTGAGATAGGAATTTTGACTTAGCCCTTTCTCTCTCTTCCTCCAGCATGAGTAGAGTGCTAATCCTTTGTTGCTTGGACACTGAGTGTTCTTCATTGGAATCTTGGGCGAGTTGAAGAGACGGGAGATAGAGCCCATTTGGGAGGATGGCTTCTTTCCCATAGACCAAAAAGTATGGGAAATTTCTTATGGCTTCCTTAGGTGTGACCTTATCGAACCATAGAGCATTATAGAGTAGATTATGCCACTTTCTTTGGTTATCTGTCACCATCTTCTTTGATATCCTTACCATGTTTTTATTAGTCAATTCAGCCAATCCATTTCCCCCGGGGATAGTAATTTGCAGAGTACTTGATCATGATTCCTTTGTCCAGAGAAAAATCTATCAATAGGGTTGAAGAAAAGTAAGCTGCGTTATCGAATACCAGAATAGAAGGGACACCAAACCTCGTGATCAACTATTGTTCTATGAATTGGATAACTAGCTTTTCGTTCACATGAGTCATAGGAATGGCCTCTGTCCATCTCATGAAATAGTCGGTGGCGGTAAGAATGTACTTGTGAAGCTTCGAGGAGCTAGGTGTGATTTCTTCTATGATATCCAACCCCCACTGCTCAAAAGGTCGAGTGATAGTGATAGGTTAGAGTGGGACCACTGCTCTTTTCTCCTTTCCAGCGCTTATTTGACAAGTCTTATAGTTTCTAGCGTAAGTATGAGTGTCTTTGAACAAGGTGGGCCAATAATAGCCAGCTCTCAGAATCTTATGAGCGGTGGTGTTTCCTATAAAATGTCCCCCGGCGGGGCCATCATGGAGTTCTTTCAGTACCTTTTCTGCGTCCTTTTGTTCTAGACATCATAACAGTACCCCATCGTAATTTATCCGGAAGAGTATCGAATTTATAAGATGATATGGTGCATATTTTAATCGCAGGGCTCTCCTTTCTCTAGGGTTGAGGTTTTCGGGACAAGTCCCATGATGTAGGAGATAAGTTAAATCTTTTTACCAGGAGTCTTGTCTTGGTGAGATGTATGCTACTTCGCCACACCATAATGTCATTTTGTTTTCCCATCCGAGATCTTCATTTACTTGATCCTAGGCTTTGGCTGCAAGCTTGCACAAACCTTGTCCTTTTACTATTTTTGCATGTTTTATATCTAGATCAAATTCCTAGACTACCGCCATCCAGTTTCCCCTTCTTTCCCCCATTTCCTATTGGGTGAACAAGGATCAGACTGCAGGGTGCAGCACAATTACTTTAGTGTGATGCTTGAGGATGTAGGACCTGAAATGTTTTACTGCCTTATAAACTACACAAGCCTATTTGTCTACAATAGGATAATTGAGCTAAGCTCCTTGAATATTAGTACTCATAAATGACACAGGGGATTCATTGTTTCCATCATCCTTCTAAGTCAAAACTACAACTAGCAATTGATCAGAGGCAAAAGTATAAAGGAAAAAATCCCTATTGAAATTGGGACTTCGCAACACCGGGGCCCGGGAAATGGCATCTTTGATATTGTTGAAGGCGTATTTTCGCTCATCATCCCAGTTAAAATTGGCATCTTTTCGAATCATATTTTGTAAGGGTTTGATGATTTACATGAAGTCGGGAGTGACCTTCCTCAAAAAATTGATTTACCCGAAAAAGGACTGCATAGCTTTCTTATTATGGGGTAAGGGAAGTTGAGATACGGATCTAATCCTTTCGGGGTCTATGTGAATCCCTTCCTGAGATATAATGTGACCTAACAACTTACCTTCCTCGACACCAAAGATAGTTTTTTTGGGGTTTAAGGATATATCGTATTTCCTACACCTCTTGAAAATATGAGTCAAGTGTTGGATGTGCTCTTCTCTATTCTTTGAATACACTATTACATCATCTAGATATACTACCACACATATATTAATTAATCCCTAGAAATCTACGTCCATGTCTCTTTGGAAGGTTGCTCCTCTATTGATCAACCCAAAAGGCATGCGCTTATAAGTGAAGGATCCCCATTTGGTTCAGAAAGTGGTTTTTAAATGATCTTCATTCGAAACAAGAACATTGTTGTATCCTGAGAAACCATATAATAGATAGAAAATCTCTAAGCTTGACACGGTCTGTGGGAGTTGTTCCATCGGCGGGACCAGATAATTGTCTTTTTCTGAGGCCCTGTTGAGGTTCCTAAAATCTACGCATAGGCGGATCTCCCCTGAACTTTTCCTCACTAGAACAAGGTTTGCTACCCAAGTGGAATGCCTAACCTGAAAATGATCTTGGCATATAAAAGCTTCTTTAGTTCTTGATACATAAGAGGTTCCAGGGATGGGTGATACTTTCAGAGCTTCTGTTGGAAAGGTTTTAATTCTGGTTTCAAGGGGATGGTGTGTTGAATGATGCAGGTATCATACATTTTCAAATCCCTATAGGACCATGTGAAGACATCCTGGTATTGCCTGAGTTATTTGAGGTAAGCTTTCCTCTCTTCTTTAGACATAGTATTTCTTAGATTCACATTCTTTGGGCTCTCTAGGGTACCAAGATTTATAGTTTCATGCAAGGGACAAGAGATACCAGTCTTTGCATTTTTGGGTCTCTTAAATCTCTCCTTGAGATCAAAAATATAATCTATATTAGCTATCTGTTTTGGGATTGTGTGACCCTTTGATTTATCCATAGGTCATCCCATCCGAGGATCAGTTTTTGTGGATAGTTCTTAGAATTCTTCATCGTCAATAGTGAGGTCTTTGAAATTCTCTTGGTTAGTCAATAATTTTATGATTTGTTCATCTCCTTAGAAGACTTTCCAATTGGAAATATTATTAGGTATCAACGGTTTATAGAGAAGATCCATAGTGAATCGGGAAGCTTCATAATCTTCTAAAGGTGAAAGCCTGGAAGTGACAGTGGCCAAGGAGTCAGCAAGAATATTCTTTGTTTTGGGGATCACAGTGATGTTAAAAGCCTCCAAGTCTTCTATTAACCTCTGCACCTCCTGCTGATAGTTCTTGAAATGAGGATAATTGCAATGTATAGTATTTCTTACTTGTCTAACAATAATTTCAGAGTCCCTAAAAAATTTCAATCCTTTGATATCCAAATCTATGGCTTTCCTTAATCCTTGTACTAGAGCTTCATATTCATCAGGGTTGTTGGTACTTTCAAATTCTAGCCTACGAGACAAGAAATGACGTTTACCAATAGGATTGATGAGGATGCATCATTCTCTAGACCCTTCTTGAGATTTGGATCCATCAAAATAGAGGGTCCATATTTGTGAACGAGGATCACTATTCCTATTTCCCTTATTAGTTTCTTGTTCCCTGACCTCTTGTTTCACAATTTCTAGCACTGCATTCTAGCAGAAGAAGGTGTATCCTTTCGGTATCGGTGATTTGTCTTGAAATATCAATTCGAAGTTTTGAGTAAGAGGAACATCGGATAAGAGGGGAGATAAGTTTCCTAAGTAGGAGTCACAGGAGTAATTTCCCAGTATGGGGAAATATGTGGACGAGGGTGCATTAGGGGATTATAAATCAGTGACTGTATGTTTTATATATCTCTTCCTATCGATTCTGATCATGTTATTGTATCCCTTCAGTGGTATCCAAAGGTGTGCCCAGTCCATAGTGAAGTAATCGTTTATCTTTTCAGACCAGTCTCAGCTTAGTAATATCCCATATGCCTCTGGGATATCTACTACAATAATGTCGATCACTTGCACAAACGTGGGGTGCGTTGATACCCTTATCATCACATCTTTGAGTTCTCCTATGACCTTGACCTGGGTCCTATTTAGTTGTATGACATATTTATTAGTCTTGAGAGGCACAACATTCAATTTCTTGCAAACAGACAAGGGAATGACATTGGAGGATGATCCAGAATCTACTAAACAGTTGTGGATGTTTCTATTGAAGATTTCAAATGTTAGTACGAATGGGGGGACAAAAGGTTTTTCTTTTCTATGTCCCGAACAACCATTCATAGTTGGTTTTCCCACCAGAAATGTGTGAGTCAAACTTCTTTCTGAGCCACTTCCTGTCACCGGGTTTTTCGCAGAGTTCAAGGCCGGTAAAAAAACGTATTTTTGCTGAGGAATCTTGCATATATTCATAATTAAAATATTGGCCTTTAGCTTCTTCAAATATTCGACCATGTTGTAGTCTAGTTTGGGTGACTCTTGGGTATGAATTCTTATAGGATTTTTTCCAAGAGAAAAAGAGGTTTTTGGGTGGTCAAGATTTAACTTACTTTGTGAAGCCCAGGTAGCGTTGGTATCTTTTGAGTCGGGCGGACCCTTACTACGCGTCTGTATCACTGAAACTTCCACGGGTTGTTCCCGAGACTCAAAAATATTGCTAGAAGGCATGATCAAGTCGAGATCCCATATCAGCATGGTTATGTCTCATGGTGGGTCAACTTCTTCTTGGTCCACCATATTCATAATCGAACTGCTTGGTTGTTCAACTAGGGGGACTTCGTCTAGAAACCGATTGGCCATCAAATTCATGGCATGTACCCATTGAGGGAAGTATCTTTCGGAGTGGTTCTCCTAATGATAAGTACAAAAAGAATCAAATGCGACATTCCATAGATCAATATTTAAGTTAGTGGGGGGAGGTTTAATTTCTTTGAAAGGAGGGTTTCTTGTAAAGAAAGGTTTATAGGGCCTTTGGCCTTGGTTTCCCTCCCCTTCATTTCTCTTCATGTCTATGATTTCATTCAATAATTTCTTCACCATGCGTTGGAGATCTTCTATATCACCATTACCTTTGTCGGGAGTCTGTTCAACCAGTTTTCCCATAGGTCTAGTCAAAAGGAGTCCTCTCCTGGGAGGGTTGTCGTTCATTTTTTTACTAAGGAGACCTGGCCCTCTTTACATCCTTTCTTCTGGAATTCTATTTTCTTGGCCTCCTCAAAATTTTCTGCCAAGGATTTCTTAGTGGCTCTTTTTACAAACATAGAAATAGAATATAGGAGCGTGTTGGCGTAAACATCAATTTTTAACTCTTGAGTTGGTTTCGCTGCGGGCTAGAATTTGTTTAAGATGGTTTTGAATCTCTGATTGAAATCTTTTACTCTTTCTTTCGGACTCATGGTGGTTGTGAACAAATATTCCATCAGGGATCCCGTAGTAGTTTCCTCTACAAATTTATCTAAAAAATATTTCTTGAACTTAGTCCAGTTGGTTATCGATCCTACTGGAAAGTTGAAATACCACGTGGAAGCTGAATTTTTGAACATGTAGGGGAAAATTCTGCAGACTACATATTCATGTTGAGCATTCATAATTCTGATCACGAGTATGAACTTATTGATGTGATCTTCGAGTAATCTTGAAGTTTCAAGGTCATACTTAGGAAGTAGTTTCTGTGGATGCCGGGGAAGATTATGTATTCGTCCGAGGATGGCCACGGCATCTCTGACCAACTAGGGATGATTGTTCTAAAGCGAGATTTATGTTTCTTCCTCATGGTTATTATTACCCTCCGTATCTTCAGAATCTCATTCAAACTCTTCTTCTGAAAATTCGTTTGTCTCAGAAACGTTGGCGGTTGGCATTTCGGGTATCAAATCGAGAGGTTCTTGGGTTTCGGTAATTGTGAAATATATTAAGTCTTCTATGAAGTGTACAAAAAATTCATCGGCAATGCTAACCACTGGTCTACTTTGTTGTTTTCTTCCAGGGAGGATGGAGATAAGGACAACACATCGATCTATCGGGCATAGGCTCTAGTGATTCTCCTAAATTGATTCACTTCCTCATGAGGAAGAGAGTAAGGTATTTCAGGGTGAAAAGGTTCTTCCTCAAGCTAGGGTGAGTTATCCATTTCGGGAATACTCAACGTGTGTGGGTTGTCTTGTGATAGAATAGCCATGCATGTGGTTTGTTACGAATCTGTAGGTTGTTTGAAATGATAGATAAAATATATATTCAAACATTCATTCTCAGGCCCTCCTTCTTGCACCAATTCTGTTGATGGTAACTAAATCCCTTAACTCAACAGTAGGAACCAAACCCACCACCGAGGCCCAATTAGACTCTGTAGCATTTAAAATGGAATAGTTCTCTAGATCTTGTGATCTGGCCAATTTATCGATGGTCTTTGTCTTTCTCTGTGAAGGATCTTCCTTCAGTTAGGACTATTTTCTTCTGTATTTTCTCTTGGGTGGGGATGATATGAGAGATGAAAGCCAGTGTAAACCAAATTGATAATTAACAGGATTAAGTTTTAACTACTGGGAAGAGTTTAAGCTTGGGATAACCCGCTTCTCAACATGCAGACAATTACTCTATACCACGGACCTAGTACTAATACATTAACCATGTGAGCATCTAATTACTGTCTGAGAAACCAACTATCAGAAAGAAAGCACATATGTAAGAAGATGATGGAAAGAAAAATAATTCATCTACCATAACCACGCATTACATAATAACACAATGATTTATCTTCATCATTAAAGAAAAGAACATCAAAACATTGCACCAAATAACTTGACAATAGAATTAATTGCTCTTACTAATTACTACATCATTCATGAAACAAGATAGGAAGTAATTCTTCTCCAAGTCCAATCACATGCATCTGATGAGAATAGTTTGTCTTTGATCCAGAAGGACTTCTCAATTAGTAGCAGTCTCAAAATAATTCTTAACAACCAAAAGAAAACATTCTTACAACAACCATTGACCCCTTGCTAATTGGCCGATGTCTTTATTTATAATACAAATTTCTAACCGAAACTAATGGCTAATTGCAGTTTAAACTAAACAGAAATCTCCACGTGGCGTTATCTTCTAGCAGCTTCTTTAATAGTCGTCTTGAGATACTTCTTGGAAAGGATGACTACTCTCATATTCAATCCAGCTGACAAACCATTTTTCACAAGTTTGAGCCCATGCAAATCTATTTTGTTCCATCGGGGCCGCGTATATTCCACTGATGTCTACTGCATGCACCCGGTACTTTACTAAACTGAATTTCAGTTGTTGTAGCATGGTTCGAGCTCTGATCAAATGTTCAGTGAATTTTCATACTTTCCCTAGCTTCGCATCAACTATTTTCGCGAACTCTTTGGTCCATAGTGCATCTTGTTCGGCATGCATATTGACCATGTTATTCAAGTCAATGAAATTATCGGGGGTGCCGAACTCGGGGAGCCCAACATCCTTCATTATTTTTTTAATTTTACCCCAGTGCTTATTACACCTCATCCATTTCTCTTGGATCTCTCGATGTGGGTCTCGAGAGATCTTGGCCTAGTACTCGACTGATTGATTCATGCGATTAAGACTACTTTTTCCTATCACCTGAATTCCATGTTTTTCCTTATCTTGACCTTGCTGGACTGCCTCAATGTACTCAAGTCTTTCTACCGCTTGATGCACCCTTTCATACCATCGCTCCATCTCCTTGCAAGTTGCGAGTGCCATGAGAGTGTCCTCCTGGAACTCATCTATGTTTTCAATTAATAGTTTTCTCTCCTTATTAAACTCATTATAAACTCCTACGAACTCACATTTCAGATAAACAGTGGTCTGCGTGTCTCATTTATAGTATTCGGCAAGATGGTGAAAGTGTTCGAGCTCCTTGAGGGCGATGGCTAGTTCCTTTTCATCTGATCTCCTGGCTCTGTCCAAAGTGGCATCTGAGAGGGATTTTCGTATGTTGATCTGTTTAGACATTCGGGCATCTATTGTGTTGATCAAGTTCTCCTCTATAGTAACTAGGATGGAGTGATCCAACGAGATCCTTCTTTTCTTCTCCATCCTTTAGACAATGGCATTTCTCTTCTGATTGTAGGATTACACATAGATATTTACTACCTCATCTACTGGCTCTAGTATATTTTGATCATCCCATGTTAGTTTGTTTCCCAAACTACCGGTGGTGTATATTTGTTCAAGGTTGGACTCTTGAACTTCCTTGTTGTATCTTGCGGGTCCAACTCCCATTTATCACTCATCGAGGATTTGATCATTGGGCATAATGGAAGTATTAGGTATAGGCTTGTTACTTGCTCGTTAGCCGCAAAGCTATTGATTTCCTTTTGTAGAGATCCTTTATCTGTCTCCTCCAATTCGGGCCCTTCATTCAGATTCGCCTCGACTTCCGATTCATTGGGTCCTTTTGTGTTGAGGCCAATTTCAATTTCTATTTCCTTTTATGAGACCTCTTGGTATTGAAACTCAGGCTGAGGGGAAGAGGTTTTCTTGGGCTCACAGAAAGAGGTTTTCTCAGGACCCCCTTCCTCTTAGACACGCACCGGGGTGGTGTGAGATGACTCCAGACTCTTGTCGTCATTATATATATGTATAAGTTTACTTAGGGGGTGAGGTGCTTGGGTTTCTATCGAGACCCAGCCTGTCTCTATTTGAGTTGTCCCACCTTCCGAGGAATGGACCAGCGATGTTGAAGATTCAGTATTACCTAACCCATTGATGTTGTGAGGATTCATGGTATTGGGTCCACTTCACTCTGTCGGGGCACTTTGGATAGTAGTTGAAATTGAAGGTCTTATGATAAGGTATGGATGATTTTGCATCTGCCTCATTAGTAGCTAGCCTTGCTGGTATAAAAGTGCACCCATCTCTTGTGCAACTTGATCTTCTGGGAGATTCCTGATAAACTGTCACTACCTTGATGCCCTCTTGGGGATCGCCTATTCCCTCGTCAGGTTCAGATGCTACAGTTCCTTCCTAAGCCCTGAGAATTTCTTGAGCTGTGTGCTCCAAAGATGTCTCTTGTTCTTCCAAACTCGTGGCCTTGAATCTGGTCATTCGAGGATCAACGCTTCTTGATACCACTTCATCCCAATATTGGGCATTTTCAGTGAATATTTCATCTTTGAACTGATCATGGGCATAGGGCCAATAGGATGATACCTGCGATGCATGTTGCAAGACCAGTCCCTTGGGATCATGTTTGCGAAATCGGCTAGTTTGGAACCAGAATTCCAATTGACTTATCCCTTCTTGATTAGCATGTGCAATGTATTTGACCATATAGAAGCCAATATGGAACCTATACGGTATGAAAGCATGCTTCTTATCCTTTACTAAGGTGGCATTATATCCTTGCAAGATGGTCTGGTAGCAAATTTCCCCTAACACTAGTCGGTCGGGAACATATATGGGTAACAAATGGGGTGCCCCTATGGCTTTGAAAACCCTGATGTAGGTTTCTCACTCATCTACATACTAGTGAACCATTTTGGATATAACGCATTTTGCTTCTTTTGAAAGCCTAGGGCATTCTGTCCTGAACAAAAAAAAATAGATATGTGCAATAAACTGGTCACAGATAAGGGTATAGGATTTTTTGTACCTGTTATCCCATAAAATGTTGAATTATACATGGACTGGGAGCTCTTAAGAGCACCAGTTCAAGTTCATTCCAGAAAAAATGTTCCTAGCGTAGATGACGTCTAACAGATATGAGGCCATGTAGAAGGAGGGGGTTTCCCCATAGTTTTGGTGCCTGGGCCTGTCTTATGCAGGTGCTCAGCTAGATATGATGGCACCCCAATTGAAACCCATGCCTGAAATGGCTACCGTATAAGCTAGGGTCATCCAAGCCTCTAAAAACTGGGAGCAATCCTTCTCCCCATGTAACCTGCAGAGAAGGGCCATCAAGTATATGTATGGTTATCTTAGATTGGTCGTTGGGTACCATTCGATGGTCTGGTTCATGAATTTTTTGTCTTCCCTCCACCACGACGCCATGATTTTGTTGGTATCATGTGAAGTATAGAAACTTAGAATGAAATCAATGCTCAAATTTTCTTCCGACTCCCTAAGCGTGTAGTAACTCTCAACCTCTGATGGCAAGAAAACCCCAATGCATCCACCATCATCATCATTGATTAAACATTTATGCACTTCGGTGTGATCAATGAGCCACTTTAGGATCTCGATGCAAGGAAACATCGGAGTTTGGATTGCCACCATGTGTAGATAAGCTATACAGATGTTTGGGAGGACATCATCATCGAGCTTCCTTGTATCAGGATCATTGTGCGGGGTATACTCGAGGGGTTATTCTTTCTTGATTTTCTTAAACAATTCTTCCCATCAAGGAAATGTTGTTTTGGCTCCAATGTTTGGCTCTGTGTCTCCGAAGGCCGGAGGTTTGACGAAGGCCTCCTTGGAAGTTGTCTTGATGACAGGCACCAGTTTTGGGGAGAATTCTAATTGTCTTGCAACTTCTGTGGAGGATAGCTCTTCTACTTTTGGTTCTTGCAAATTTGGTGCTCTTGGGGATTTCCTGGTGGAGGGTTTCTTTGGAGGCATTGTTCCTACAATTAAAACAACCTCTAAACATGTGTACAGAGCAATGTTGGGTTGTGAACTCATAAAATGAAACATAAAATGCCACAAGTGGATACATACCTGTAATGCTTGTTAAGAAAGTTGTCTAATAGTTACTGAACTTTTGACGACTTATCCGGGTTGCCGACCTTGCTCCTCTGTTCATTCTGAAAAACTTTTTTGTGCAGAATAAGATCATGCATAATGACTTCAACATCATATAACTAGAGAGACTCTATCTGTCATATAAATCGGTTAATACAAATAATAAATACAATTCAAAGTGAAACTACCATCGATTCTCCACAATTAAATCCTAACTGGTTGACAACAGAGGCGCGAAGGCAGATGCATTGTATTGAAAAGTTAAAACGGGTTCCTTTGATCCACGCACATATTAGCAACTGATGCATGATCTGCAATCTTATTCAAACTTTAGATGCATCATACCTAATGCATCCATGGGTGAAACATCTCATCACGTCGTATCTCTCCAGTGTGGAGGTCGAGCATTGACACTTTAAAATTTAAAATTAATGTGTATTTTATTCTGTAATTCTTTGACGCCAAAATCATGTTGGGTGTCGGTAATCGACGATACTGCTCTTATCTATGCACGACGCTTACCTTTTCTTTCTCTTGTCGAAGACGAATAGGTCGGTCTTTGGAAATACCTCTGCCAAGGATCAATCATAAAAATAAATATTTTCATCTGTCAACGCCGATGAAGATCGGTGTTCAGCTGTTTTAAACTTCTCAAATGATTTTCATCATCTTTAACATTTATCGATGTTGAACTCCTAACCACGTCATGGAAATATTTAGTGTGCCGATTTCCTAAGTATCTTATTAAGGACGCTTTAACGATTAATATGATTCCTTGCTATATGTTCAGGAAGGCTTTAGAATGAGCATAAAAAGTAAGTGCAAGTATCAGTTTCATATTGAAGGAAAAACGGACAGTGTAAAGGATCAAGTGGTACCCAAAAGTAAAAAACGAACATAGAATTTTAGGGTGTGTTGAGTGCTCAACAACACCCTCGAGGATATGATCTCCAAGGTTGTTCTTTTAAGTATTTGAGACATCAGATCTATTTTTTTTTTGCATGCATGCATATTCTGAATGGAATCCTTTGTGACAGTATGTTCATTTCTCCCCTTTTCTTCTCTTTTCCCCTTTGGATCTGAAGGCATCGGTGAAGGGTTTTGTGTACCCTTCCTTCTTCGTATGTGCATGAGATTTATCTTTATATTTATATTTATATTTATGATTTTTGTGTCTTCCATCATGCACAGTGATTTCATGCTCCSTTGGGCCTTTGATTGTGCCCATGTTGATGAGCTTGGTTTTATCTTGTGTCAAGGATTCGATAAAGTCCTCAAGATAAAGCATCTTCCAAGTGGCTCTGGAGGAGAATCTAATAGAATGGAAGGTGTATACAAATACAGAKAATTAAGGACCAATCTTGGAGATAATGGTAATAACCATTTGTTTCTCCTCCTTCAATTTATCAACCCCACAAGCTTTGCATTGCGACAGTAAATCCTTGAATTTTTTAAAGAAATCTTGGATATTTTTGAATCTTTTTGGATCCAATGTGAGCAGATCCACCTCTATCATGTGTCCCCTCATCTCCTTTTGTTTTCCAAATATCCCTTCCCAGGTGTTCCAGGCTTCATTGGGAGTTTTACAAGAAGATATGTGAAAAAGGAGATCTGGAGAAATAAGACTTCAAATTGTTCTGAGTGCCTCATCCATGCGATTTAAATACTTGGATTTTTCCATGGATGATGTCGGTTCTGTATCCATATTCAATATTAACCTATACAAACCTCTGTTTCGGATATGTATGGCTATTTTCTCCTTCCATGCAAAATAGTTGTAAGGTGTAAGAATGAATTCTTTTTGGAAATCCATATTTTTCTTGTCTTCAATCTTTTGTACCTGCAAAACATTTTGGTGTAGCTTTTTCTTAGAAGTCCATTGACTTGGATACCATGTAAATTTTTTGAACCTTCATAGAATATATCTAGCTAAACAATAATACACACATTTTCAGAGAGAATTGGAGAAAGAAGAAGGAGAGAAAGAATGAAAGAATTCTCATTAATCGTTATGAATAATGAATAATTTACACATGATATACTTTGTATAAATCAATGAGTTTTCACTAGAGGAAAACCAATGTTCCATATCGGTGGTCTACAGTGATATGGACACACACCAATAGTTATGGTAGTGAACTTCCACCTAGTCTGGTCTCTTAGGCAGTTACGAGAGTGAACTACCAACTAGTTGAGTTAACTAGTCAACTAGTCTTCAGTCAACTAACTAAACAGAGAGTAGTGAGGAGTTAACTTAGGGAATCAAGGGTAATGCAACGGTATGGTGATTATCCCAAGGAAATTTCGAATTATCATGGTGATGATCCCAATTTTTCATGGTGATAAAACCAATGCAATATCTAAACTCAACTCAACTAGTCAAACTGAAGTGTCAACTGAAAGAGAATATTCTCCAGGTGGAATATTCTCCCTTAAAATATAGGAGACTGGATAATGAATAATTATGACTAATAAACAAGGAAAAACCTTAGGAAAAACAAATCCTAGGTGTGTGTGAAGTAACTCCAACAATTTCAAGATAAAAATCAATCTTCCTTGAACCGTTTTGTGCCTGATTTCTTTAATCTTCAATGGTATGTGCATCTTCATGATTTGCTTGATTATCCTTAATTAACAACAATTTCCCATTTCTGCATAAAATCAAATCAATTCAAAACCCAAAGTTTAGAAAATAGCTAATATTATTTAATATCATTTTCAAGATCTTTTTTAATTATATTCTTCCCTAATTACTTCAAACTAATAGAAAAGTCAGCAAAGAATATATCATAAACCAAGGTAATAGGGAGAATACTTATACCTTTTTATCACCCCAACATACCCCCCATATTACCTTTTTTCATGTCCTCATGCAACAAGAGAGTTCATATGCAAGGTAGTGAGACTGTAGGGTGGAGAGGTCTCTTCTCTGGACCTCCAGAAACCATGCTTACCTTTAAGTTCTTCAAAAGAAACTTCTTCCTTTTTCTTACGGAGTTCATAAACACTTTGATAACACTCTGGAGGATACCAAATAATGGGGGGGATGTACCTTCATCCAATCCAATAAGTCCCTGCTTCCATGATCATATTGGCATACCTTTCTAATCTTAGAGCAGTTGTTTGGAAATTCCTAAAACCAAATGGTTCCTTGTTCTTAATTTCATTTCAAGAGACACTCCATCTTAATTTGGTAGCAGAAAGGGGTTATTATCTAATTTCTCCAAAGTACTGTAGCTCTAAATATACAACATGTCTATGGATGGTAGCTAAATATTCCACAACCTTTTCCCTCTTCATAAATGTTCTATGTTGTATAATGGTGTCAAAAGGTTTAGAAGGTTCTCCTATGACGGATACGTCTAGCCCATTTTCTCTTTTCATAAAGACCTTATGTGCCTTAGCCCATCTAATTTGATTTTGGAAAAAGATAAAAAGGCCTGAAATTGGATATCCCTAGTAAATGGATTGCGGTTCTCATATCTTTTTTCTTCTGGAATGAAATTATGAAGATATAACTCACAAAAAAAGCATTTTACTACATCATTGTGCTCTTTTAAACACGAAACAAAATCAGAGACAGTGGAAAACTCATAAGTTGTTCCTTCCCTAATGGATCTCACTTTTAATAAAATATATCATTCATTAAAAATAAGGCATAATTATCAGTAGGGGCCCTGTAAGCTAATATATCAGAATAAATAGAGAAAATACTTTTGATTTTCTCCAAAGCTCCATCAAGCTGACCCTGCACCTTCTTTACCTTTTCTTTTTCTCTGTTGAGATCAACAAAGGTTTCATTTTCAACTGCTGACATTGCTCGGAGTTGTTTGAAACTTTTTTGATGCTCTGTTGTTGTCACCATTTCATTTTAGAATTGGGTTAAGGTTTGTTGGGATTGTTCCATTTATAATTCCAATCTTCTAATAGTGGCATCATGTTCAGAGGAATGAAGCACCTCTTCAGTCTGAACAATTTTGTCTACTGTTACTGGAGCATCTATCTGAGTTTTTGTTTCAGTTAATTCCAAGGGGGCATGAAAATTTGTTTGTGTTTCAACAGAGTGAGTATGAATTTCCATTCTAGGAAGTGGATTTATTCTCTGTATTCTAACTCTCCTACATTTATTCTTCCTATAGGATTTGTCAAAATGTTCCAGCTGCTTCTTAAGTTATCTATTTTTTTCCTTTAATCTGCCAACTTTTTGTTTTAATACCTTTATTTTCTTGACCCTCCTCCTCAATGCTTTATTTTCATGTTCCGTTTTTCTGAGTTGGTTATTGCCTTCTTCTATTGTTTCTTTATGTCCAAGGGGAATTTCAAGGTCTTCACAATATTGATCAGTTGGCAATTCATTCCTTGTATCCTATTGGTATTCTTGTTACTCAAAAGGACTTCTCTCCTTAAACTGAGGTTCTGGTTTTTCAGCTACATTGGGAGATTCCCTCATAGGAGAGGATGGCATCTCTATATCAGGATGATCAAAGACAGAGTTTGGAGGAGAGGTTGGAGATTGGGTTCTTCTGGTCCGTCTGTATCTTCAATAAGAGACATTCCCAAATTTCCTAACACTTGGGGAAATTCCTCTTCATATCTTCCAAATAAATAATCATTCTTCCCTACAGGGTTTTCATGCGATGGCTCTTCTGTTTGCACAGTCTCTTGAGTGTTTTCAGGTTGTATTTTCTTTCTACCCTTTCTTCTTTTAACAAAGGGGGTTTTGGGAACAAAAATTTTTCTTTGTCTTGTCCTTTTTTATGTTTCTTCTTCCATACTCTTGGTTTCTTGTTTTGACTTCTCATATACCAATTGAATAAGTTTTGTTTCAATTTCAGGATGGGTGGCCGGTATTTCTTTTTGAGCACTATCTCCCTCTCGCTGAACTACCCCAATTCCTTGTGGGGGAATTTTAGGGTGGATTTCTGACTGGGGAACTTCTGGTTTCTCTATTTGTAAGGGTCTATTGAGCTCAATTAGGTATTCCCACGTTAGTTGTGCATGATTTAATGCATTGAATACTATTAATTTTACCAACCCATGATGATTGATTATGATATCAGGGTCTTTAACTTTTCAAGTTTTTTCAGCTGCCTCATGCAAAATGTTATTTAAAAGAAATGGAATATTTAAGACTAACCGTTGTTTTAACGTTGTGAACAACTTGAGCTGGAGAGGTCTCACCACATCATATTTTACATAACATGTAAAGTATCTTTGCACCACACCTGCTAGCTCCCTCCAAAGTTCACTAAGAGAAGTGGGGTTGAGTCCTTTTCCTTTCTTGTCAAATTCTTCCCCTAGTTTTGCAAAGGATTCCACAGCTTCCTGGAGTGTTGTGTATTTACCAATCCATTTTGTTCCTTCATTTGGAAATCTTGTAACCTCGGATATGATGGTGTCAGTGAATGGTATTTGTGTTGGACAACTGAGAGGGGGGGGTGAATCAGTTGTTACCGTGGTTAAACAATTATGCTTCTTTTAAAATCTTTGCTGAGACACTAAATGATAATCACAGTAATGCAGGGAAATAAACAATGGCAAATTCAGCATCAGTCACACATATGAGAAACACAGAGACAGATATTTCCTGAGGAAACCCATACAGGGTAAAAACCTCTTTTTCTTTATATGATAAGTAATTGTTACATTCTTTACATTATCATACATATGAGCACCAACTCATAATGAGG
>JASDQU010103324.1:280899-301374 GCA_032191745.1 Picea mariana | reverse complement strand
TCTCTACAGGATACCAGAGGTAGTTCCAACTACTGCCCCACCTAAACAGTGCTGCAAGGTAGTATCTCATACTAGAAAATTCATCTTCTCCACAATCTGTTCAAAGGGTGAATAGAAGGATACTGCAGCCACCACAGCTTCGGCCAAAGCACCTTCTATCCAACAGAAGCAGGTCAACAAGGTTGTAGCAAAGCACAAAGATTCCTTCTGCACACAGTCATCTAAAATAGCCAGACTGTTCAAAAAGGTCCAAACCTTCCAGCCACAGGTTCGTGACAGATTTCCACAAACTAAGCAGTGTGACTTCTCCAGCAAGACAAGCAGCTCACCAAGATGCAGATTCAACAAATGCTTTTCCCTCTCCCCCGGGAACTCAACGCAATGGAGACCATTACTTCCTAAGGAGGGAGGATTGATCCAGGTGGATATCAGAGGCCACCCACCTTTTCCAAATGGCTCAAAACAGTTTTCTGGCCATTTTGGAAATTTACTATTTTTAGCAGGTTTTTACTTCCGGGGCCATTTTGAGGGCCTAAATGAAGTTTTTTCTAGATCGAGGTTCTCAATTATATTGGAAGGCATGATTGAGCCCCCATGAATAATCTCCTCGATGATACCTTTCCAACGAGTTATCACACGCCTAAAACGGAGATCGTATGCAAAAGTTACGACCCCGGGAAGTTGATGCACCAACTTACCCAAACGGGGCCCACATGACTTTTGGCGCTTCATCTCCTAGGGTTAGGTTTTTGGATGTCTAGGAATTTTGGCATTCCCGTCTATTGTAAAAAAGGCCTTTTGAGCCTCATTGTAATCATCTTCTTGTGAATGCGAGTAGCCGTCACATCTCTTCTCAGACATAAGCTGCCACCATTCTAGCGAGTCTTTCACTCTGTATTTTTACAGTCTCTGTACATTTCTTTCATTAATAGAAATCGTGTATTACTGTATCTCTATGTTTGTGGTTGCATCTCTGATATATTTCTGTTATATTACTGGATATACGCGATATCTCTGTGCATTTCTTTATTATATCTCCGCTCTCATTTCGTGCTGAAAATAATTCAGATCACCATCCTCCTTCGTTGTTGTGCTGACAGCTGGCCCCCACTCATCGGGGTTTCACGGATCGTGATTCTGACTTGCACAAAACTCTTGTCAACAGGATCCCTGATTTCCCGATGAACAAAATGTCGATTCCCGATTCTTCATGCATACATTCAATGGTTCAGATCACTTCTAGCTCAACGGCTCAGATTAGATCGCGAGATCGCATATCGCGATTTCGGGGTTCTTGATGTCAAGTGATTTTGGTATTTCAAATTCGCGATTTCCGATGCCTCTGCTGACGTCACACGTGGTTTGACACGTGTTAACTACTACCATGTGTCACTGTGAATCGTGACTTTCATGAGCTTTAAGTGTTAGATCTGCCTGACACCTGTCATTCTCTGGTTGTGCCACGTGTCTCTGGGTGACATGGTCTACCGACGTGAGTTGGATCAACGGTCTAGATCTCATGTTGATCTGACGGTGCATATTCAGTCGGAATTCTCCGATGACGGAGATCAATGGTCCAGATCTCATTCTTATCCAACGACTGTGATTAACTCGTGATTTCGCATATCACGAAATCGGGGTTTTCGTTGCATTGTGTTCTTTGCATATCGAAATCCCGATCCCCGAATCTCTGATGAAGGAAATCAATGGTCCAGATCTCATACTTGCTTTAACGGCTGCGATCAAATCGTGAAATCGCATATCGAGATTTCAGGGTTTTCGATGTCAAGTGAATTGGACATTTCAAAGTCCCGATCCCCGAATCTCTGATGGAGCCTCCAGGCTTCCACGCGTCCTCACGAATAGACGGTCCAGATCCCGTCAGGATTTCACCTTGGCTTTTCCCGATGATAAACCTTGTACATCTCCTGTCTGATCTGACGGCTAGGATTCTCTCTCCAATATCCCGATGACTTGTTCGAGATTTCTCCTCTGCACACTAGGGCTTAACCTCCGTGCATTTTCTGCAGATCCTGTGGCTGACGGGTATCTTCTTCCAATCTGACGACTCAGATCACTTCTTCTGCATGCCAACTCCTGCGCTTAACATTTGCGCAGCTTCTCCCAATCCAACAGCTGTCGGGATTTCCGAGTGAGATCTGATGGCTCTCGGTCTCTTTCTTGAGCTTCCTGCACATATAAGAACGCTATTCCTCCTGAGCTTATTTTCCTCGAATCCTTAAAGGATTCCGACGTCTGCTTTCAATCATTTAACTCTCTGAAGCTTCCATCTTCACTATTGTACTTAAGCCATCATCACTACTGTACTTGCCATCAATGAAAAGTCTATGCTGCCTGTAAAACATGCCAACATTCCTTTGTACATTCTTCCTGCACCCATGCCATCTTCATTGTTGTACTTGCCATCAATGACAAGCACATGCTACCTGTTAAACATTTCCAACAATTTGCATGCCCTGAAGTATTGAGATTCCCACTTATAGATTTTGGAAGAATGTTAGCACAATATTTGTATCAAATCCGTACATCTTGTTAAAATATTGTGTCCATCCTAAACGGTTTACAATTTACCTAGCTTGATCAGTAAGTCGCAATTGTGTAGCTTCACGATGAATAATTCAGCCACCCATATTTTCTGCAGTAACATCAGCACAACTATCATTCCCACTTGTGAAACTTGTTAGACCAGCCTATAAAAGAAAGCTATTGGAAATGGTAAAAATTACATAACAGAAATTGTGTATATAAAAAGATTACGTAATTTCCCATTCTCTGTAATCATTATGGATTATCGATAATCATGTGAAATTTCCACCCCCCCCAATGACTGAAAGGTCAACCTCGACCGGTCGTATTTGTGAACGTAAATATTATGAACAGTCAAGTGATGGGTTAATTATTACGCCACCGCCACTCAGTAGAAAAACCATTAATAATATCCAAATAAACTTAATATTAATCATGGAAATGAATTATAATCATATCTGTTGTGGAAAGTGCAAGCCCAAATACCAATATCCAAAGTGTTAAGGAAGAAATTCTGAATATTCCTAATATGTCTAAGTTTTATAAATATGCCACTTATCATAATTTTGTTATCCTCCCTTGTTTTGAATATAGAAAGAATGATAGCCTCGTCTTAAAGAAATGAAATCTATGAGAACGATAATGCTAAGCCCTAATATTGGCTCATTACCCCTAAATATTAATCTCCTGAGGCCTTATAATTTCAGAGATACATCCTGTGCAAGATAGGGTTCTGGAATCATCATGAACTGAGTCATTGCGGAATTTTTGCTATAAAATTTTTTATGTAACTTTTCAGACCACAAACTCTAGAGGATATTTACAAAAATTAGTAAGGTATATGTGATACAACATTCAGCTTCTGGGTCATCTTACATTTGTAGATACACCCTGTGGAAGATAGGGTATCGGACTAGTCCTATTGACTAGTCTCAAGAAGGTGTTCCAAGTAAAACAATAATAACTTCTTCCTAGAGTATCCAAATTGAGTGAGACTAGTTGCATTGGATAGTGGACAGTCTGTAGTATTTCTGGTACGAGTTTTAGAATTTTATAACAATTATTTTGTGCAAGGAATGCTATACAAGTGACATCTCCTGAAAAGGCCAAAAATCAGCAAGTTGTGGGGAAGTTACCATAAATTCCACTTGGCACATCCAATTTTGATCAGACATGTGGCATTGAGAGAATAAATATCAGATAACTACAAAAAATAAAGTTTCATACCCATAAGGGATGAAACTTTGGAGATACAGCAGAAGAAATATTATCTAGCAGAACCACCTCAAAATCAAGGTTCAAAAGTGATACTTGGCCAACATGCCACCCAAAAAGGGAACTTCTACACCAAATAAGCCTCTAGATAATCCTACATGGACTCTTGATGAAGGTGAAGAAATGCATAGGGACATAAATGATTTACAAAAGAAGATAGTAACAAAAGATGAACTACAAGAGATGATGGAAGGATTAAAAATTTTCATAATAGAGAGGACACCTGAAAGTGAAAATGTATCCCATGAAATTCATGATGAGGACACAAGGAAGGTGAATCAAGAATGGAGAAATTCCAACTTTGGTTTGAAGACCAACCACATTCCTCATATCAATATGAGGAAGTTTGATGGCAAGGACCCAATCACATGGATACTTTAGATGGAGAAATTATTTGATCTACATAATGTGCCACATACACAAAAGGTATGAATTGCTTCTTTACATTTAGAACCCAATCAATTTGTATGGTATCAATAGCTTTGTTCTCACAAATCACTCGTCACTTGGACAATTTTCATGGAAGAAATGATAGCACACTATGAGGATACAAGGAGCAATACCTTCTTTTGCCAATTGATAAATCTCAAGAAAAAGGGTTCAGTTATAGAGCACATTGAGTACTTCCAAAGATTGAATATAAAGGTAATAGATATTCCAGATGAGCACTTTATTGATGTATTCATAGGAATTTTAAAGGATAACATTCAACATGAGGTTCTCCTTTGGGAACCCAAATCATTGGAGAATGCATTTAAGGTGGCAAGAAATGTTGAAAGTAAAAATATGGCTATGGATACTAGAAGGACCAATCCCAACATCTATAGAGAGAATAATGCTCCTTCTTCTAAAACACCTCAACCTACAAGGTTGACACCTCAACGATTGGAGGAAAGAAAAGAAAAAGGTTTATTCTTTAATTGTGACAGCAAGTACAGTAAAGGACATAAGTGTGGTGAGAAGAAATTATTCTACATAGATTGTGAAGAGGAATAAGAACAAGAACAAGAACAAGAACCATCTCAAGATGAAAATGTAGAAGCAATTTTATCTAAAGAGTTGACTCCCACGATATCGTGTAATGCATTGGTTGGAATTAGCACTCCTCAAACCCTCAATATCGAAGGATACATCAAAAAGAAAAAGGTAATAGTCCTAATTGATTTTTGCAGTACTCATAATTTCATTCACTATAAATTAGCCAAAGCTCTAAATTGCTTTGTATATCCAATGCCAGAGTTTCTAGTAATGATTGTAGATGGAGGAACTATCAATTGCTCAGGAAAATGCAATAAGATCAATCTTACTATGGAGGAATATGTAATGAATAGTCCAATGATTTCTATACCCATGGGTGGTGTTGATGTTGTACTAGGAATCCAATGATTACAATCATTAGGAACAACGACTTTTAATTTTCAAGAACTTTTCATGAAATTTTCATTGGAAGGAAAATAAATTGAGTTAAGAGGTATCATAGGGAAACCCGGTAAGGTGATAATCTCTAATGGTATGAAAAAATTATTGAAAAAGGGGCATCAAGGCATTATTGCACAACTATGCTCACTATATGTTCAAACATCTAAGCCATCTATTCCTCAAGATCTCCAAGGGATCATTGATAAGCATTCCAAAGTATTTGAAGATATTCCCAAAGGTATTCCACCAACTCGAAATCATGATCATGAAATTCACCTAATTCCTAGGAGTGTTCCTCCTAACATCAGGCCATACAGATACCCTTATGCCCAGAAGAGTGAAATTGAGCGCATGGTTGAAGAAATGTTAGAGGATGGCATTATTAGACCTAGCCAAAGTTCTTACTCTACACTAGTGGTAATGGAATTCAAGAAAGATAGCTCATGGCATATGTGTCCAGATTATAGAGAGCTCAAAAAGATCATTATTAAAGATAAGTTTCCTATTCCTGTCATTGATGAATTGTTAGATGAACTACATGGAGCAATCCATTTCAAAAAATTGGATCTCCATTCAAGGTATCATCAGATTAGAATGAAGGAAGAAGATATCCCAAAAACAACATTCCGAACTCATGAAGGCCATTATGATTTTTTGGTCATGCCTTTTGGCCTTATAAATGCACCTTCCACATTCTAAGGGTTGATGAATTTCATTTTCAAGCCCTTCCTTCGAAAATTTGTGTTAGTATTTTTTTATGATATACTAATCTATAGCAAGTCTTGGGAGGATCATGTGCGACATGTTGACAAGGTGATACAACTACTAAAGGAGCAAAAACTATATGCCAAACCATCCAAAGGTTTCTTTGGAGTGAAGGAGGTAGAGTATTTGGGTCATATTGTATCTCATGAAGGTGTTAAGGTAGACCCTAACAATATTAAGGCCATGATGGACTGGACGATTCCCAAAACATTGAATAATCTTAGAGGATTTTTGGGTTTGACAGGTTACTACCGCAAGTGTGTTCGGCACTATGGAAGAATAACAACACCTTTAATGACACTAGCTAATAAGGATGCATTTTCATGGAATCCAGAGGCAACTAATGTTGGTTGTGGAGCCTAATTATCTTCCTGATGCAGAGGTCCCTTGCTTTTAGCCGTGTCTATACCCCATGAAGTATTTACACCCCAGAAGTATGTACACTCTTCCACGCGGGGGAGTGCAGAGGGGGGGTACCCCCTCGATGGGGGTTCGGGGGTGAATCCCCCGAAGCAAAAATTGCCTTATAAAAGTATATTGTAATTTCATTGTAAATCTGGACCGTTCATTTTAAGGTCGCAGATCTAACGGTAGAGATTATGTTAGGGTTTTTTGCCCTAGAAGGCAACCCTCTTCTATGAGGGAAATGTATTGCGGCTATGTGTGAGGGTGAATATTGTATTCTGAGAGAGGAGACTGTGAGAGAAAGAAGAGGAAGTTACAATGGGTTTTGCTGTAGGTTGTATCCCTTCATTTGCTGGATAATAATAAAGGAAGGACCTGGCAATTTCTCTGGTGGACGTAGCCCACACTGGGTGAACCATGTAAATCTGTGTCTCTCTTGTATTGTGTGTCTTCTGTGTTTTTGTTTCTGCATTTGTTTTATTTTATTGCTCCGCGGTTCTGTTTTTCTAACAACTAAAGCTTTTGAACAACTTAAAGAGGTGATGTGAAAGCTCCTATCTTGACCACTCCAGACTTCACAAAACCCTTTATTGTGGAAGGTGATTCCTTGGGAAATGGAATTGGTGTTGTCCTGATGCAAGAAGGAAGGCCCTTAGCTTTTGAAAGTGGACCACTCAAGGGAAATGACTTACACAAACCCATTTATGAGAAGGAAATGATGGAAATACTACATGCATTGAAGAAATGGCGTCCTTACCTAATAGGTAGGCACTTCAAGGTCAAAACAGATCATGATAGTCTTAAATACTTCTTAGAACAAATACTATCTTCAGAAGAACAACAAAAATGGGTAAACAAGATATTGGGTTATGATTTTGAAATATTCTATAAAAAGGGGAAGAAAAATGTTGTGGCAGATGCACTCTCAAGAAATGATGAAGATGTTGAGGCCTTTCTCTATGCTATCTCGATCATCCAACCCGATTGGATAATAGAATCAAGGGATGAATGGAAGAATGACGAAAAAGTGTGGACTCTCATTCAAAGGTTGTAGCAGGATTCCAGTGCATCGGAAACATTTACCTGGAAAAATGATTCACTATGGTACAAAGATCGCTTATATTTATGTAAGAACTCCCAACTCAAACAAAAGGTATTATTGGAATTTCACACCTCTCCAGTAGGAGGGCACTCAAGATTTTTGAAATCCTACCATAGAGTCAAGAAGGATTTTTTTTGGGATGGCCTTAAAATCGATGTTCAAAGGTTTGTGGCAGAATGTTTGGTTTGCCAACAAAATAAGGTGGAAACAATTAAGACCCCAGGTCTTTTACAACCATTAGCCATCCCAAGTCAATGTTGGGAGGAGGTTTCCATGGATTTCATCACAAGGTTACCGAAGTCTAAAGGAAAGAGTGTCATCATGGTTATTGTTGATAGACTAACCAAGTACACACACTTTTGTGCACTCTCTCATCCCTTCAAAGCTAGTACAGTTTCCACCACATTCATGGAGACAGTTCAAAAGCTACATGGAAGCCAAAAGATTATTGTAAGTGACAGAGATCCCATCTTCACTGGACATTTTTTGACAGAATTATTTCCTTGTTTGGGTACTCAATTGGCTCATAGCTCATCCTATCATCTTCAATCTGATGGACAAACTGAGATAGTGAACAAATGTCTAGAAGTCTACCTTTTTTTCTTTGTCTCTGATAAACAAACACAATGGTTCAAATGGTTACCCTTGGCAGAATGGTGGTATAACACTTCCTTTCATACTGCAAAAAAAAATGATACCATTTATGGCACTCTATGGATACCACCCTCCTTCCATTACTTCTTCTCTAA
The DNA here is from genome assembly GCA_032191745.1 of Picea mariana. Taxonomy (NCBI): domain Eukaryota; kingdom Viridiplantae; phylum Streptophyta; class Pinopsida; order Pinales; family Pinaceae; genus Picea; species Picea mariana. Next base: position 293,112 of record JASDQU010103324.1, on the reverse strand, counting down.
AATAAAAATCTAAGGTTCAAGCAGTGGAAGATCACATCAAGCATCAACAACAAGTTCTCCAAATCTTAAAGGATAACCTGACCATGGCACAGAATTGCATGAAACAACAAGCAGATCAACATCGTAGTGAAAGAAGTTTTGAAGTAGGGGATTGGGTGCTTTTAAGACTACAACCATACAAACAGATTTCCCTCAAGCAAGCCAAAAAGGATAACAAATTATCATTAAAGTACTGTGGCCCTTATAAGGTGTTGCAAAAGATTGGTACTATGGCATACAAATTGGAGTTGCTTGCATATTCACGAGTACACCTAGTTTTCCATGTTTCATGCTTAAAAAAGGTTATAGGTGACAAGATCCCAATTCAAACTATATTTCCAGAACTTGACGAGGAAGTAAAAATCATATTGCAGCCTGAAGCCATCACTGACACAAGAGTTTGCCAACTGAGGAATATATCCATTTCAGAGTATCTTATTAAATGGAGGAAAATACCGGTTGAAGATTCCACTTGGGAAGATGAGTATTTTATACAGAAGCATCCAAAGTTACTCAAGAATTGCAAAAAACACTTGTCTCAAGGGGAGGGGCATGTTAAGCCCTAACATTGGCTCATTACCCCTTAATTGGGGCATATTACATTAGTAATGTTATTTTATTTATGTCGTCTTTATTCCATTAGTTGTAATTATACCTCCTAGTCTCCTATATATACCAAGGAGACATTTTCATTTGGAATCATCTTGGAATTGTACATTTATGTGGGCATAAGGAGGTTTCCCCCTCGAAGAGGCTTATTATCTAAGTTTCTCTCTTTTTCAAGGCGTTGAGTACTTATTCTGAGGTTTTTCTATGCTATATTGATATTTGGTTCTTAACAGATAAAAACTTGGTGAATTAAGATAAAATTGAATACCACGGGTAGAGCCACTGCTGCCAGCAGGCATCCATAGCCTCGACAGGGTTTCCTTTTAACCCACAGATGAGCCAATATCTTTAATAAATGATTTGAATAGTCTTTTCCCAAAAAGTCCACTATCCTAGTTTGGCAGCCAGATAACAACGTCAATGCCACTCACTAGATAATAACAAAGTGAGAAAGTCGTCTTGTCATGAGACCTCTTTTCCTTTGAACCTAAATGCCAAAAAAGGCCATTGCCCTGGTGTGGTAGCCATAGTGGGAATGTCACTTATGTTAATCTCTTATGATTGTGGTAGTTTGGCTCATGATGAGACCCCCTATCCTTTTTGAGAGAAGGTTTTCTCTTTTCTTTCATTATTATTATTATTATTATATATTTTTTATTTATTTATTTAATTATTATTATTATTATTATTATTTTTTATTGTATTTTTATTAAGGGAGGCTCATATACTCCTTTAGAGTTTGGGATGGCATAAGAAGTGTAATAATTCCAAGTAAAAATGTGCCTTAGACTCCTTATTATGATGTGAAGGAAAATTATCATTCAATTATATGTATATATATAGGGAAAAGAAACTAATTATGGTGGTTATGGATTATGAACAATATTAATATAATTCAGAAGAATCAATCCATAAACAATTTGATAAGGTATGCTAAATATTTCCCAAAAAGAAAATAAGAAATCGTTGTCATGATAATTAGAAGTGATGCCTTTGAAAATTAGTTATTGAAGTTCATATCCAAATGAATAGCTAAATGTATAAGGAGCAGTAATAAAAACAACACGTGTTGTTGGTGGAAACAAAAATGGTTTCCTTCAAGGGAAAGGAACAACAACAGGAACAACCACAAAGGGAACAACAATCGCAACCAAGTGAACGACAGTTGTTACTTTTGAATGAATGACATTACCCGCAAAGGGGATGAAAATCGCAACCAAGGGAATGACAATTGTTACTTTTGAATGAACAAAATTACCTGCAAAGGGAGATACAATCGCAACTGAGGGAATGACAATCGCAACCAAGGGAACAACATATGTTACTTTTGAATGAATGGCATTACCCGCAAAGGGAACGACAATTTCAACCAAGGGAGCAACAACTGTTACTTTTGAATGAACGATATTACCTGCAAAGGGAACAACAACTGAAGTTTTAGGAAGATGGCGATGATATTCAAATTGAACCATCTAATTAATTAATTGGATACCTCCCGCATGATTTTTTTTTTTTCTAGAGAATCTAGGATTGATTAGTCATCAACAAAATTCATTTAATAATTTTACAGGTAGGTTTATTCAATGATCAGGGGGGTAGAATATATCATGTGGTTTACGGTGTCATACACTCATTTCTATTTACTATAGTCACAACCGCGCATATTTTTAGTGCAGTCGTCCGACTTTTTCTATGAAACATGACATATTCATCTCCTGTATAAAAACAAGGTTTATATTCGATGGATTTTTCAAAGTGAAACAAGAGCAATTTGGAGTTTGAATTTGAAAGATATATAATAGTTATAAATAAAGAACAGAAAAAGAGTGTTAATTATATTTTCATTACAGTCATATTTTACACCCTTTCTCGTCTTTTTTCTCCAAAGCTTTTTATAGTGACTTCCCTCGAAGATAAAGTCTTAAAAACTCAATCAAATCTTCAAAGAAAAATATATACACTATGTACAGTGTTGGAAAAAACAAAAATTTTATGGAGTTGAAGCTGTTGGGTTACCTTCCCACCTAACTAAAATCTGAACAGTAGGATCATTATTTACTTCTTGGAAAAAGGATTCTTTTGAAAGTCGTTGATGGTAGAGTCGTAGTCGATGTCCATTTACCAGAAAATGAGAACCAAACCCATCGATGGTAACTAAAGTGACAATGCCATTATCATGGACTTCCTTGATTTCATATGGTGCCAACCACCTTATTTGCAACTTCCTAGGGAAATCCTGAAATTGTGAATCATAAAGAAGTGCCCAATCACCTTTCTTCTTGATATGCTTTTCATGCCACCTAGATCTTTGTTGTTGAATAACAGTTATGCGCTGAAGGGAAAGAAAGTGTGCTTCATCTAACTCATTGAGTTGTTGTAATCACTATGTGTGTGCTTCTGTAAGATCCTGTCCAATTTCCTGGGCCATTTTTAGGGTCTTGATCTCAAATTCAATTGGAAATATTGGGTCTTTTCCAAAGACTAGGTGATAAGGAGAGTAGCCAGTCGTGTTATGCCATGTTGTGTTATAGCCCCATAAGGAATTTGGAAGCTCGGTTGCCCAATTTTGATGTTTTGTCGACACTGTTTTTGTCAAGATTGCCTCCAAGACTTTATTGGTACTTTCCACTTGTCCATTTGCCTGGGGGTGGTATGGGAAGGTAACCCTGTGTTTAATGTGTTAATTGCGTAGAGTGGTCGAGATTCAATGTTCTATAAATTTCGATTCTCTGTCTGTGATTACTTCCCTGGGTAATCCATAGTGTACAAATAGTTCAAAAATAAATTTAATGATTGCTTCCTCGGTTGCGTTTGGCAAGGCTACTACTTCTACCCACTTGTTCATATAGTCTGTTGCAACTAGTATATAAGATTTTTGGTTTGATTTTGGGTTAAAGGGACCAAAAACATCCAGTGCCCATCTCTCAAAAGGTTCCACCACCTCTTGTGGTTGCAGGGGCATTTCATCAGCCTGGCCTGGTCATCCTATCCTCTGATAGCTATCATAGGCCTGGACATACTTCTTTTCATATTTAAATATCGAGGGCCAATAATAACCCATCTACAAAACCTTATGCTCCATCCTGTTGTATGAAAAGTGTCTCCCACAGGGCTCATTGTGGCATGCATTCAAGACATAATGAATTTCATCCTCTCTGATACATCTTCGAATCTAAATATCAAACCCTGTGTGGAAAAGATATCCACCAATCCAAGTGAACCGTGCACTATGCTGAACAATTAATTTCCTTTCTCTTGATGACAGGTGCGCCGGAAATTTCCCAACTGCCAGATAATTCACCACATCAACGTACCAAGGTGTCTTAACAGTTACAGTGAACAAATGTTCATCTAGAAATTGGTCTTCGACTGTCAAAGAGCTATCTGTATTGGATATACGAGACAAAAAATCTGCAACAAGATTTTCTCTTCCCGGTCGGTCCTTAATGGTGATGTTGAATTCCTGCAACAAAAATAACCATCGAGTAACCAATCCATTTGTAATTGGTTTTTTTCCTAAATATATAATAGTGGAGTGATCAGTATACAAAAACATTGGATATCCTGTTATGTAATGTCGAAATTTATTAATAGCATGTATAGTAGCTAAAAAAAAAAAAATTGTTACTGTGTAATTTAATTCAGTAGGGGTAAGGTTTTTTCTAATAAAGTAAATAGAATAAAGCTTCTTGTATTCTTATTGTCCAAGGATAGTTCCTATAGCTACATCTGATGCGTCTGAAGAGATGTCGAATGGTAACTTCCAGTTTGGTCCTCTCAACACCGATGTTATTGAAATTAAACTTTTAAGCTATGAAAATGAAACATCACACTTATCAGACCACTGAAATTCCACATTACCAATTAAAGCATGTAAATCTGCATCTATTCTTGAAAAATTTTCTATGAATTTGCGATAATATCCTACACATCCAAGGAAACTACGTACCTCGGTCTGTGTACGGGGTGTAGGTATTTTAAGGATTACCTCTATCTTTGTTGGTTCTACCTTGATTCCATATGCAGAAACATAGTGTCCTAGTACCACACCTTCAATCATCATAATATGAAATTTCTCATGACTCAAACACAACATAGTAGATATGCATCGTTCTAGTACCTTCTCCAGATTTCTTAAATCCCAATCAAAGTTAGTTCCATAAGGGGTAAAATCGTCCATGCAAACTTCGAGTCCTTCATTAATTAAATCAGAAAATATTCTTAAAATAGCTCTCTAGAATGTATATGGAGCATTACATAACCCAAAGGGAAATACACTATATGCGAAGGTACCCCAAGGACATGTGAATGTAGTTTTATCTTGGTCTTCTGGAGCGATTTGAATCTGACTATAACTGCTAAAACCATCTAGGAAAGAGAGAAATTGCTTCCCTTCTAATGTATCAAGGACCTGATATATAAAAGGTAGGGTAAAATGGTCCTTCTAGGTAGCTTTATTGAATTCTCTGTAATCTACACAGATTCGACACTTACCATTCTTTTTAGGTACAATTACCAGTGGGGAGACCCACTGGCTATTTGAAATAGGATATATAAAATCCACATCCAACAGTTTTTGTAATTCTTTTTTGACAATGTCCCTAAGACGAGGGTTTAATCTTCGTTGAGGATGTCGGATGGGTCAGGAATATTTTTCAATATAGATATGATGTGTGCATAGTTGGGGATCGATGCCCTTCGTGTCATAATATTCCCAAGAAAAATCTTGTTGGTATTTAGAGAGGATCTGGATTAATTTTTTATGTTGTTGATCATTCAGATTGGTGTTAATATTTAGAAACCTTCCTGATAAAATTTCAACTGAAATGCTATTATGGTCAGTAGTAGTGGGAATGTGTTGATCAATCAATTCTTACAAAGGATCTCCCTGCACTTCATTGTCTAAAGCATCTTTTAGCATTTGACATGTTTGGTTACCTATAACAGTTGGGTTGTTAATGAATTTGTTGATCATGTCATCTTCTAATTGATTTTGGATCCCAAGAGCTTCTTCTAGTGTGAGAGGAGGGTGTATGTTTTCTTCCATATATCTAGGTGGTTTCAAATACTGGTGTATGACATGCAGACTTGGTTTGGCTGGAGGATACACGATAAGGTTTTTTATAGTAATTCCTCTAGCAATTGTCATGTTTCCTGTGCGACATCCTATGTATGCATCTGTTGTTGCTAGCCACGGTTGCCCTAATATTAATGGGTGTCCATCTAGTCTACTTAGTGGGTTAATAACAAGGAAATCAATTGGGTATTCCCAAGAGTCGACTGAGATTGCTATTTCTTGTAATGTGCCTTCTGGTTTAACCATTGATCTGTCAACCAATTATAATAAAATTTAAGTTGTTTTGTAGGAGGTGATACCCAGGACGTTACAAGTATCGGTGGTTAGAATATTCATGGTTGCTCCCAAATCAACCAGTGTATTTGAGAAAAAAAAACTTTGTATCTAAACCGTTACCACAGGATTTCATGGGTCTGCATACTTGATTGGATCCCATTTTCCTAAAATGAGATCGGATAAGGCTCCTACCCCATGAATATTTGATGGATTCTCATTTTTTCTTTTGGGATGTTTCCCACATAATTCTTTAATTGTTTTCGCATAAATAGGAATATCTTGTATAGCCTGTAGGAGTGGGATTTTAACACATAAATATTTTAGTTCCCCGATGATATCAAGTTGGGATATACAGTTATTTTATCTATCATTATCCTTTCAGGGAACAGGGGAGAATAAATTATGTTTTTATCAAGATTTGGTTGCTCGGCCATGTTTTCCCCCTGTTCTGCTTCTTCTGTTATAACCATAGTTGATGGATTTATTGTTGGTTTTCTATATTTCTTGTTCTCCTATTCTTGATGAATTCTACTTTCCTTAGGATAAATTACATGCCCCGACCTTAACTGAAGCTCATTGCATCCTATAGAGTTTGTTTCACCTTCCAAATTCTTGACAATTTGCACGAGTTGGACTAGTCTGTTATTAGGATTCGAGTTGGGTTGAGCTTGTAGTTGGGGGAATACTTGAGGTTAGTGATTTTGGGGAAATTGAAGTGGAGCTTTTGGGACCATTCCCATAGGTTTATTAGTCATTCCCATTGGGCCCTGTCAGTTTTCAGTCCAATTGGGAGCTTGGGAAGTTGTGCTAGTCCATTGTGAAGGATAGGGACTATTACTTGAATTCTGTCAAAATGGGGTAGAGTAATATAGGTTAGGCCAATAAGGGGTGGCAACTGACTGATTTTTCCAAGGTACAATAGGATATTGTTGGGACTTCCAGGTGGGGTTAACAAATGGTTGTTCTTTCCATGTATTTCTAGGATTATGGTGTGATTATATTGTGCAAGAAAGAAATAAGAAGGATCTTGTAGCATACCTAAGGGTCGAGCCTTCCATTAGAAAAGCTAAGCCATCAGATATATTGGTTCCTTTTCTTCTTATGCTTCATTAAAGATGAAATTTAGTCCTAGAAGTGATGGACATTGTTCTATCGCGTGATATTTGGCACAGATAGCGTAGGTTCGAACCATGTCCAGGGGACATTCCCGTGGACTATGTTTCTTTCTACACCATGGACAAAATATAGCCAATGACTATTTTTCTTCTTCCTGTCTGTTTTTATTCTGCATAACATCCAATTGCATAGTTAGAGTACCCAAAATTTCAGTTTTAAAATTTTCCAAAAGATTACCAATTTCTTCTCGGGTGACACTCCCACTAGTAATGTTTCTACTTTTGGTGTTGGGACCTCGTATTCCTGGTCTAGTTCATGTATTGTTGTGAAAACACCTGATGCACAATTGGACAATTTCATCATACGTTTCTTGATAAATATCACCTTTTCCCATAAAATTTAACATCTCTACCCATTCATCCTTCAGACATTTTATTAGAGTGGCTTTAATACCTCACCTGGTAGTGTACCATAAGGTGAACTCTACAATTTATATTGAAATATTTCAACATATTCTTCTAGTGTTTCATTTTCTTTTGAAACCATTTTAAATATTTCATCCTTTAAATCCTTGGTTCTACAATAGTCTTGATATTTTGTAAGGAAGGTTTGTTTCAGTTTGTCCCATGAATTTATAGTTCCTCCCCCTAGTCCCATAAACCATCGTAAAGCTTCTCCTTTCAAAGTGGAAGGAAATAGATTTAGTTTTTGGAGTTCAGAGGTATAGTCATAGCCTCTACAAAGGACATCAAATTCGAATAAGAACGCATCAGTGTCCTCAGATATCAATCAATTGAAGGTTGGAAGATTCTACAGTGGAATGGATTTCATTGGGGCATTGGAAATCAGATCGACTATAGGATATTCCAAAGTGGTAGTCTATGTCTAGGGTCGCGACTGATTTTGTTGTGCCATTTGGTCAAAAATGTTCCAATAACCCTCAGGGGTTTCTTGGTATGGGAGTTCTACTCGGGGTGGATTATTGTCACACATTATTTTGTTCATCTTGATGATCCATTGACAAACATGTGTTCATGTTCCCAAAAGAGCCTATCTTCATGAGAAAGGTGACTGACTTTCTCTTATCAAAAACCTTATTAAAGAGGGTCGTCGCGCTCTACCCTAAAGCTAGTTTGCAAGTCTCTGCAGCCTGCCCTACAAATAGGGTACGACAATGTCAAAAGGCTAAGAAAAACTCGACCTTCATGAAATTTCTAGAAGGGGATATTCTATAAGGTGATGTGGAATCCGTATGGTTGGGATCCTACTCACTTCTCTGATTTGGTGGGATCATCTTAATATCTTTAACCATCTCTCTTTCCCCTATATAAAGAGGGACTTATCATGGAAAGGGATAAGTTTAATGAAGGCTGAATAAGGCTAAGATTGTATGGAGAATTTTGCATTGGATCATTCTTGAGAGATTCTTTTCAGTTTATCAAGTCATTGTGGATCTTCTTCATTCAAGGATTGGAGAAACTGTGTGTGTTGGAGAAAAGGGTCATTGGATGGGAACCTTGCAACATCAAGGCTTTGGTTGTAATATCTACTTTCTTTTTAATATGATATAGTAATATGTTTCTTTCCAATAAAACTTGCTTTGTTTTATTGTATGATTCCTTGATCATGTACATAAGTTATCATTGAGTATATTATATTGCTTTCAATTTGGTTGGCTTGTGTTCTCTTGCAGATCTAATATCAAAGGAGCACTGGAGTGGAGCTAAGATGACAATGACAAGAGGAATTGAAATTTAAACGATATGTCACCTATATTTCGTTTGATAGTAAACTCAATGATTAGAGCTCAGGGAAAGCATCATATTATGTTTTGTTTTGTTCTAGATCTAGGTGGATCTAAGGATATATGCTTATGTCTACATTTACTGATAAGTTCCATAACAATGATTACTTGGTCCCTTAGGAGGTTTTGCCACACTACCTACATTTGGGATTTCAAGTGTTCCTTCTCCTGCCAAAATCACAGGAGATCCAAGTTCAGGTGGTTTTGTGTTTTCCTCAATAACTCCACTAGCCTCCCCTTCTCCTTCTCTCAAATTACAATAATTTCACTCACCTAACGGACCGAAAAGTGGAGTGTGTGTACTTTGGAAACTCTGTTCAGTTCTTTCATTTCTATTATGAACCTCAACATGAGCTGCAGTTGGTGAATTTGTTTCTTGAGGGACTTGGGTAGAACCTTTTCGAGGTCTAGTCGAGGCTTCAGATTCAGCCTTTGGGATAATTTCGTCTATAAAAGTGCTCCTTCCAGGGACCACCGAGCCCTGAGATTTTGTAGTTTTTGGTAAGGGTTTTTGTTTTTAAGGTTATTTATTCTTAGTCATACACACCGAAAAAACTTCTATGCACCTATGTAACCTCTATGCATCAGTTGAAGGTAGGCATTGGCACAAGCATTTTACTTGTTTCCTGCGCAGGTTTTTACCTTTTATTTTTAATACCTCACCCTTTTAGAGATGAAACCTATACTATCCTTGACAATCTCCCTGGAAATGACGCCAAAATATTGGCTTCTAAAGATGTCCTAAAACCAACCTTAGTATGACATTAATTTTATCAACCGTGGATTCCTCTTTTCTCTCAAGATTGTCAGCAAAATCTATGTAGATAAGTTGTAGAGTTTTAAATCATGTAGATAGTTCATTTCTGGTAAATTTGAATTCATCTAAATTACTATAACAATCAAGCTCTTCACATATTAACTAAAAAATCCTAAACTAATAATTCAATCAACAGGAAATATATTTTGAGCAATAACACACCTTGAAGAGAAACATCAATTAATTACTGAACTCATCCATCTATCCACGAAACAAAAATTTAATCTACAAAAATGCCAATGATTCAATCTCTTAAAGAACAATGATTAATTAACCTATTTGAAAGGAACATCAATCTATTTAGATTTAAGAAGGAAAAAAATATTTTCACTTAATGAAAAGAACAACAAATTCAAACTTAATGAAAGGAACAACAAATGCAAACTTAATGAAAAGAATCAGCAAGCGATAAATTGACAACAATCGATAATTTCCAAATAGAACATCTACTCTCTGCGAATGGAATGACACAATAAATTTGTAATAGAAACAACACCTTAATGAATCTATTCTAAGTATCAAAGGAAATATCAACCCACAGAATCGATAAATTATAGATAAGACAATAGCTCCTGTCTACTAGGCCCACGATCTCCAGAAAATACTATTATGAAAAATTCAGTATAAATAAATGGTCAAAACACTTGAAACTTGCATTAATTCCATAATTTATAAGTCATTTACAACTCGATTGTTGTACATAGTATCGACACTTAGGAGATCTTAATTCTGGTATCCCTCTCTCTATCGTTCACTCTCTTTATATATTACAATAAGACAAGTGAATTAAGATATCCTGAGGATCAATAGATCCTCAGGATTTCTTTTACTATTTAAGAAAATTTCAACATAAAAATTGATCTTCCTTGAACTGTTTTTTGCTTGATTTATTTAATCTTCAATGGTATGTACATATTCATGATCTACTTGATTATCCTTAATTAACAGCAATTGCCCATTTCTTCATAAAATCAAAGCAATTCAAAACCCAAAGTTTAGAAAATATCTAATAATATTTAATATAATTTTCAAGATATTTTTAATTATTTTATTCCCTAATTACTTCAAACTAATATAAAAATCAGCAAAGAATATACCATAAACCAAGGTAACAAGGAGAATATTTATACATTTTTCTCACCCCAGCAGTGGTCAGCATGTCTACTAACCAAGGCTACATAAATTTGGGGCATGCTCCTAGCCACATCATTGATTGTGGTAGCCTCGTGGATGTTGTAGACCCTCCTATTGTCTTGTTTCCTATGTGGGAAGTCCCTTAGCAGATGTTCTTCTCCACAACCCCAACATTTCAAGGGTTCTCTCTTGGTATTATCATTCTTACCTGGGGCTGTTCCAAAGGATTTATTACCACTTTGAGATGGAAAATTTTGTTGATATACACTTTTAGTAGGAAGGATCATCTTAGAAGTTTTCCCATTTTTCTTAAATCTTGAGGATTTAAACCCCTTCTTCTTGAATCCCAAATTTCCTTTCTTCTTGCAGTCCCTATGAGGTTCTTCCTTATTCTTGAATTGCTCATAGTAGTACCTTACCTTCCAGATAGTGTCCTCTAAAGTATTTGGTTCACCAATTCAATTATGTCCCAGGCGAAGTGAGTTACACTAATAAATTGTTGCATCTTTACCTTTTCATCCTTTATGTAGGGCACATACCTCATCAGCTCAAGAAATTTGTTGATATATTCATCTATCATGAGTTTCGAAATCTTGAGTTCATAGAACTCCTTGGTTTTCCCATCAAAGTATTTTTTCGACAGATACTTATTCTTGAATTACTTCTCAAATTGTTTCCTTGACAAGTCCTTCTCATGGATTCCTAAGGCCCTCCCACCAAATGGAGGCATTTCCAATAAAGTTGAAAATGGCTATTCGAGCCTTTAAGTTTTTAGACTAGTCCTGGACTCTAAAGTACTTCTTCAAGCCTAGTAGCCAAACTTTTGCTTCTTCCCCTTTTTTAATTTCTCCATCGAAAGTGGGTGGTTTGGATTTCTTAAACTCTTCAGGGTTAGGGCTCTTGGAATGTTTCCTCTTCTTTCTTCTCCTCTGGGAATGTGAACTAGTTTTTCTACTAGAATATTTCTTGGAGTTGTCAGTTTCCTCACCAAAGGATTCTTCCATTGAGTGTCTATTGGCTCCATGTTGGGCCTTATTTGGGGTGCTCCTCCTTATGTGGCCACTTTCAGGACCATGCTTTTATATCTCATGTGGAATTTGAGTTTTCTTAGTATGATGTATGTTCACATGAATGGTTTTTGGTCCATGTTGCAGCTGCCTTTGTATATCTGATAGACTTTGTAGTAGGAATGCATTAATTTCAGTTTTTTTTCCTGTTCTTTTATCATCCTTTCATTGTCAGCCTTACAAATCCGTAATTCCTCCATGAGGCTTCTTACGATTGTAGCCAAATCTAGAGGGGTTTCCTCTGCCCTCCTCTCATCATATTCTTATTCTCTAT
>JASDQU010103324.1:253714-280842 GCA_032191745.1 Picea mariana | reverse complement strand
CCACTCATGGTGTGTCGCCATCCTTTACACTGTAGTTTTCATGTTGTCCACTGACTGCTTGAGTGTTGATAAAAAATTTTCTGTTAGTCAATTATCTACTAGTTTATGAACATCATCTACAATTTGTAAGGTGAATTAAACTTGTTTACTTGGAACACTAGAAACACATAGTTCATATTTTCAAAACACATAAAAAAAGTAGAAATTTGCATTCCTCTCTTCAGCAGTGGTTTAGATAAGTTTCTTATGAATGGGGTAAGATAGGGTGTTACCCCTTAAATTTATCTAATAATATTTTTATGCAACTTGTTCATGAGCCCAAGCAAGACAAGTGTTTTTTCCCGCTCTAATTCCACTCTGTAATACACCCAACCCCTAACGTACCTTTTTAAGGGGTGGGGCATCAAAACTTTTCTTTTCTGGATCATCTTGAATCCTCTTCCTCAGATCGCCATCACCTTTTTCTCGTCAAGAGATTTCCAACAATTGTTACCATGCTCAAATTCAAGATCTGGATTGGAAGTTATTCCCTTCTGAAATTATTTAGGCATCATTGGTCAAAGGCCATGTGGCACCCACGTGGGTTCACCTCATTTGTACCATCCTACCTAGCATTGTCTCAATCAAGGTCATCATCCTTTAGAAATGACATGGACACTAGAGGGGAAATTATAGGGAATGTTCCCTATGTCTTCGCAATTACTGGGCCTTTGACCCTTCGTCCTTCCTGTCTAGGTCTGAAACACTCCCGGAGCCCCGAAATCCTAGAGTTCCCTAGAATTTCTTTATCTATGGTAGAGATCAATCCACCATTAAATTCAATGATTGAGATTCACCCTCATTGAATGCCTAGACTTAAGGGATTTCATCATTTGGCACTTTGGCGTTGAATGCCCTTTTCTCTACTCGCATATCCTCCAGAGTCCCAAAACCCCATAATCCTGCCACTTGGCTCCAGCCTTTCAGTCCTTTCGACATATCCAATACACCACCCCAACCCTCCATAGTTCTGAAACCCTAGACTCTTGAATGGTCTACACTTACACATGGTGGTGAGTTAAATGTAGAGGTAGGGGCAAGTTGGTTCAAGCCTTCAGCCGATTAACCCTATCCTTCCAATATCCCAAGTTCCCCAAAGTCCCGAACTCCTAATGTCCCGAGTAACTCCACCATATTTTATGCCAAGCGAGCATACGTCAGGGAGATGACATGTGACAAAGGGTAGATATGGTATGTGGCCCATCAATGGGTGCCACATGTCACATTCTAATTAGCATATAAGGAATGTAAAAGGAATGAGTCAAGGTGACACCTAGCATGTCGGACATGGGTCCATGTCACCCTAGGTGACATCATCATGCCACATCACTCTTGACTGACAGCCTCTGGGAGACTCTAGTTTCTCCTTCCTGCGAGATCACCTAGAGCTCTGAAGCCCGAACTTCCACTAGCAACCTTCCAATACCCATCTTTTCCCTTGGTTGAGATAGGTCCACGTAGATCCTTATATCTATGGCCTACATTGCTTTGCAACTTTGGCATTCAAGATCTTGGTTATCAAGTTTCCTTTTACTCTTGGATTGGTCAGCGTCAGGATGACTATGGTCTAGATCCAACACTTCGTGAGTTTGGAATTCAGGGTTTCCACCCATTTAACACTCCCTTTATCTTGGAGTGGTCAATGTCAAACTAACCACGATGTAGGTCCAACGGTCAGGAAAGATCCCAAAGATCCTCAGATCTATGGTTCTCGCCACTTCGCGAGTTCATCGTTTGGGGTTTCCACCTATTTAACACTCCTTTTCTCTCGGAGTGGTCAAAATTGGGAAGACCATGATGTAAATCCAACGGTCAGGGAAGATCCTGAAGGTCCTTAGATGTACAACTCATGTTACATTACAACCAAGAAATGGATCAAGGTTTAATTGTGGTACAATTCCCATGGTCACAGTCCAGGAAACCACCATATGTTAGTCAACCTTGCCAATAACCATACCAACAAGTTTCCTTCAGTTTTTTTCGAAGGTTGTAAGGTCATAAAATACGAGAGTTCCAAAGAAACAATGGCTTAGCTCCTTTCGGACCTAGCGAAGGGTTCAAATGTCCTAGTCACATGGATTCCATAACAAGTCTCTAGGATACATGTTCAACTCTTAGTCCTGATTTGGTTAGGTTCATGGACATGAGCCCTTAGTCACACAAACGAATGGTTTTAAGGAGGCACCCTTCCTCCACAGAGCTCGAATTTAGTTACCTACGTAGGTAAATTAGAGGGGTTGACAAGACTATAGTATTCTAGCAAAATATTCCCTGACTCTTACATTACAAAATCAATCCTTGGGAAAAATTCCCTTAGGTATTTTCCAACTAGCACAGAGACCGTAAAATTTTCCATAAATTCATCTAAAGACCCACGTCTAATAGTTATCTTGTTGCTAAGAAAAGGAAAACAAAAACCATTTAAATACAGGGTTTTCATAGAAAAACAATAAGAATTTCTAATAATTAAACAAACGATTCAATTTAGTCATAGACACATACATCTAACCACTCATTTCAATTCTAGTAAATGGATAAGGAATTCTTATCAAGAAACCAGATAGTGAAGAAATTGTTGAGAGGGGTGCATGTTTCCACCCAACCGTGGGCACAAAAACTCCTGGACGGATATGTCGTTGGCCACTCCCTAGATAGATCATTATGCACTGAGAGAGACTCTTCCTTCTTGTTCAGTGACAGTTAGGGATGGAGGCCACTCTCCTCCTCCCACAGGAACTTGGAAAAATGGTTTTCTCTCCACCAAGCAAGGGGGGCCTTCAATGAGTTCTTCCTCAGCCACTCGTCTTCTCTACAACCTTGTTTATCATCTTGGACTGAAAACGCTGCAAGAAAATTATCACACTCAAAGAAAGCTTGTTTTTCAGTTCTCTTAAGAACCAGAGAGTTGTGTAGTCTCTTCTGCTTTTGGAAAAATGGTCTCTCCACTCATCTTCTTCACAATCCTCCCTTCTGCCCAAAAATCCCCTTATTTTCTTTCCTTCCTCAACAATATTGCATGGGTCTGAATCCCCATTTCGTGGTCAATTCAAGAATTTTTGCATATGGATATTCTGCCCATCTCCTCATTGWTTCTTTAGGAGGACTTCCTAACTACCATCCTGAATGGCAATTTATTTATGGGTCAAAGGACTATTCTAGGTATGAATAATTTAAATTTAGTAAGGTATTGGTCTAGTGGGGGTCATATCAACCATGGTTGGTTCCCCTCACTATCTCTCTCATGYATCATGATCTACCTTGGAAAACCCCTTCAATAGTTATGAAATACTATCCATTTTATTTAAGAACATAAATACATACATTACCTTTTATAACAAAAAGGTTCATCAATTCCAACATCCACACATATTCAGTCTTCCCATAGTCTTTTGGAAAGTTATAGTTATATTTACAAGATAGGGGAAACATGGGTATTACAATCCCCTCCCCCTTAAAGTAAAATCATCCTCGATGTTCTACCTGTCGATGCGCTATGTTTGTACAGAAGTAAACAAAAATGTGTATGCATGTTTCATGGCATCCTTCATTTCCCATGTAGATTCATATGGACCAAAGTGTTTCCATTGCACCTTGACCTATGCAATGGTTATGTTCCTAAGTGGTATTTCCTTCCTGTCTATTATGCATTGTGCCTCTAGCAGTAATTATCCCTCTAGTTCTATCTAAATCACATACCAATCAATTATATGATTAGAATAATGTACATATTTATTCAGTAACAAAACATGAAAAACATTATGTGCCTTCACTGTGGGAGGAAGTGCTACTCTATATGCTACAGGTCCCACTCTATCCAAAATTTCAAAGGGTCCACACTATCGAGGTTCCATCTTGGCACAGGCTCCCATTCTCAAGGAATTTTTTCTGGGCCTAACTCGGAGATACACATGATCCCTTGCTTTGAACTCTCAAGGAGTCCTTTTTCTATCTACATAGATTTTTTGTTTATCCTGAGCTATTTTCAGATTATGTTTTATCTGAACTACTTTTTGTTCCATTTCCTTTATCATATCTGTCTTGATTGTAATTTTGTCTACTGGGTTATTCCAGTTGATTGGAATATTACACTGTCTACCATAGAGGGCCTCTAAAGGGCTCATCTTCGATGACTCTTGATAGCCATTGTTATAAGCAAACTTTATCAAAGGTAGGTAGTCTTCCCACTTCTTGGTCTGATGTATTACATGCATCCTTAACATTTCCTCTAAATCTTGGTTTACCCTCTTTGTCTTCCCATCAGTTTGAGGGTGATAGGCTATACTAAATAGTAATTTAGTTTCAAAACCAACAAACAAAGATTTCCAAAAGTTTTAAGTAAATTTTGTATTTCTATTAGATATGATTTCCTTGGGCATGCCATGAAATATAAATATTTCTTTCATAAAGAAACTAAAAATATCTATTTCCTTGCAAGTTTATTTGACGGGAATAAAATGATCAGCCTTGCTCAGTTTTTC
This sequence comes from Picea mariana, assembly GCA_032191745.1. NCBI lineage: Eukaryota > Viridiplantae > Streptophyta > Pinopsida > Pinales > Pinaceae > Picea > Picea mariana. The sequence continues at coordinate 276,325 of JASDQU010103324.1, read as the reverse complement.
CACAAATACCATGATGGTGTCATTCTGTTTGGTTGAGTTTGGTAACACTATGATGAAATCCATGAAGATGTTTTCCCATTTCCATTCGAGGATTATTAGGGGCTACAACAACCCTAATGTATTCCGGTACTCTAACTTAACATGTTAACATTATAGACATTTATCTATGTGATCATCTATTTCCTCTTTCAGGCTAGGCCAATAAAATATTTTTGTAGTGGTTATAATCATTTTCTGAAAACCAGGATGTTCGGTATATGGTATTTTGTGTAGTTCATCCATTATGAACCTCCTCAAGTCGTTACAATTTGGAATATACAACCTACCTTCGTAAGTTAGCATATCATCATTCAATAATTGATAATCCTCATACTTAATCCTTGTGGGATGTTGCTCTAAGTATGATTTCACAATATTGGAAAATGCATATGTTTCTTGTGCACTTTTGACTCTCTTCTTGACTTCTGATTCATAGATCCTTACAACTTCCAAGTGAATCACTTTCATACTTATACTAAGGGAACCAGCCACCGTATTTTCTTTTCCTTTGATATGTTTGATTTCAAAATCAAACTCACTAAGGAGAACCATCCATCTATCTTGTCTAGAATTGAGTTTTGGTTCATCAAACAAATATCTCAACCCACTATGGTCTTTCATAAGAATAAATCTTCTACATAGGAGGTAATTCCTCCACATTTTTAAAGAATGTACTATGGAATCCAATATCAAATTGTGGGTCACATAATCAATTTCATGCTCATTCAATTTTTTGGATTCGTAGCAAATCACATGTCCTTCTTGTATAAGGAATCCTCCAAGCCCTTCCTTGGAGGCATATGTACACACAAGGAAGTCCTTGTTTGGGTCTACAATATTTAGCACAGGTGCATTGGTTAGAAGTTATTTCATCTGTTGGAATATCTCTTCACATTATGATGTCCAAATGAATTTAAATCCCTTTTTCTGAAGGGAGGTGATTAGGCAACCGACCTTGGAAAATCCATTTATGAACTTTCTATAGTATCATGCTAGGCCCATAAGGGATCTCATATCAGATACATCCTTTGGGGTAGGAAAATCCATAATGTATTTGATCTTGTCATGATCAACTGTCGCTCCTTCAAAAATAACATGGCCTAAGTAATGGACTTGTTTCTGGAAAAAGTCACACTTACTAAACTTAGCATAGAGTTGATGTTCTCTTAGCACTTGAAGCACTAAATTAAGATGTTCTTCATGTTCTTCCCTACTCTTAGACTATATTAGGATATCATCAATGAAAACCAACACAAATCTATCCAATAACTTACCGAGTACATTATTCATCAAGAACATAAAAGTGGTTGGTGCATTGGTAAGCCCAAATGGCACCACCACAAATTCATAGTTCCCATATCTTGTCCTAAAGGTTGTTTCATGGATGTATTCATCCTTAATTCAGAATTGATGGTATACATACCTCAATTTAATCTTGGAGAAAATTGTAACACCCCTTAATTGGTCAAACAAGTCATCAATTCTTGGCAAGGGATTCTTATTCTTAATGGTCATCTTATTAAGTTGTTTATAGTCTATGTGAAATCCTTCTTTTTCACAAACAAGGTTGGTTCTCCCCATGTATACACATAGGGCCGAATGTTTGAGCTCAACTAGCTCTGGTGTACTCATTCTATAGAGTGTTCTAGACACTGGCACCGCTCTTGGTACAAGTTATATTGAAAAGTCAATATCTCTTCTTGGAGGTAGACCTGGTACCTCTTCTGGAAATACATCTATATACTCTCTTAATATAAGATGGTCCTCTAGGATTGGTTTATTGTTATCAATAGATTTCAAACGTGTATTGCATACAAAGGACACCCTTTTTTGCAATACTTCTTCACTTAAAGGGTTGATATTTGTCTCACTGAGACAATATTTGTAATTCTTCATAGGGTTATTTTTATCCCTTCTCCATCTTCACACTCCAAAGTTTTATTGTAATGGTCCAACTTGGTTTTATGGTCAGCCAACTAGTCCATGCCAATCAACAGATCATAATATCCTAAAGGGATCATGTTTAGGGTTTCTTGGGTGGGTAATCCATTCATAATGAATTGGCATGCTGGTATGACCTCTGTTACCTTTTTTTTGGTTCTAGTGGCTAGTTGTACTAGCCATGATTTAGCATGTTTTACTTTCTACAATATACATTTCTCAACAGTTTGAGGGGCAACATAACTCATATTAGAACTAGGGTCAATTAAAATGGAAACTAGATGGTTGGAAATCATACCTTCCATCTCCACCACTGAATCTTGGTGGTTAGCTTGTCTATTATCCAAGTCTGCATAAATTTGTGGCATGCTCCTAGCCACATCATTGACTGTGGTAGCCTCCTAGATGTTGTATACCCTCCTATTGTCTTGTTTCCTATGTGCTAAGTACCTTAGTAGATGTTCTTCTCCACAACCCCAACATTTCAAGGGTTCTCTCTTGGTATTATCATTCTTACCTAGAGTTGTTCCATAGGATTTATTACCACTCTGAGATGGAAAATTTTGTTGATATACACTTTTAGTAGGAAGGATCATATTAGAATTTTTCCCATGATTCTTAAATATTGAGGATTCAAACCACTTCTTCTTGAATCCCAAATTACTTTTCTTCTTCCAGTCCTTATGAGGTTCTTCCTTATTCTTAAATTTCTCATAGTAGTACCTTGTCTTCTGGATAATGTCTTCTAAAGCATTTGGTTCATCAAATAAAATTATGTTCCAAAAGGACTGAGGCAGCCCACTAATAAATCAGTGCATATTTACCTTTTCATCCCTTATGTAGGGAACATACCTTATTATCTCAATAAATTTGTTCATATATTAATCTATTGTAAGTTCCCTAGCTTGAGGTCATAGAGCTCCTTGGTATTCCCATCAAAGTATTTTTTCGACAGATACTTCTTCTTGAAGTACTTCTCAAAATTTTTCCATGGCAAGTCCTTCTCATGGATTCCTTTCACATTCCTATGGTCCTCCCACCAAATGGAGGCCTTTCCATTCAATTTTAAAATGGCTATTCGAGCCATTAAGTTTTCATAGTAGTCCTGGACTCTAAAGTACTTCTTCAAGCCTAGTAGGCAAACTTCTTCTTCTTCCCCATTTTTAATTTCTCCATTGAAAGTGGGTGGTTTCGCTTTCTTAAACTCTTCAAGGTCATGGGTCTTGGAATGTTTCCTCTTCTTTCTTCTCCTTTGGGAATGTGAAATAGTTTTGGTACTAGAAGATTCCTTGGAGTTGTCAGTTTCCTCACTAGAGAATTATTTCATTGAGTGTCTCTTGGATCCATGTTGGGCCTTCTTTGAGGTGCTCCTCCTTGTGTGGCCATGTCTAGGACCATACTTTTGTATCTCAGGTGGAATTTGAGTTTTCTTAGTATGATCTCTATCTACATGACTGGTTGTTGGTCCATGTTGTATTTGCCTTTGTATATCTGATAGGCTTTGTCGTAGGACTACATTAATTTTAGTTTTTTTTCCTATTATTTTATAAGCCTTTCATTGTCAGACTTACAACTCTATAATTCTGCCATGAGGCTTCTTATGGTTGCATCCAAATATAGAGGGGTTTCCACCACCCTCCTCTTATCAAATTCTTGTTCTCTATTGTGGGAGCTCCCCCCCCACTCATGGTGTGTCGCTATCATTTACGTTGTAGTTTTCATGTTGTCCGTTGGTTCCTTGAGTGCTAATAATTTTTTGTATGTTAGTTAATTATCTACTAGTTTATGAACAACAACACACAGTTCACATTTTCAAAACATATAACAAAAACAAAAATTTGTGTTCCTCTCTTCAACAGTGGTTTATATAAGTTTCTTATGAATACGGTAAGATAGGGTATCACCCCTTAAAGTTCTCTAATAAGATTTTTATATGACTTTTTCATGAGCCCAAGCAGGGAAAGTGTTGTTTCCCATTTTGATTCCACTCTATAACACACCCGACCCCTAAAGTACATTTTTAAGGGATGGGGCATCAAAATGTTTATTTTCTCAATCATATTGAATCCTCTTCCTAAGATCTCCATTTCCTTCTGATATTCAAGATCTTTCCAACGATTGTTACCATGGTCAAATCCGAGCTCTGGATTGGAGGTTATTCCCTTCCGAAGTTCTTTAGGCATCATTGGTCAAAGGTCATGTGTCACCTGCATGGGTTCACCTCATTCATACCATCCCACCTAGCATGGTCTCGACCAAGGTCATCATCCTTTAGCAATGACATGTCCATTGGAGGGGCGGTTACATGGAATGTTCTTCATGTCTTCATGATTACCGAGACTTCTACCCTTCGTCCTTCCCATTCAGGTCTGAAACATCCTAGAGTCTAGAAATCTCGGAGTTTCATAGAACTTTTGTATCTATGGTGGATATTAATTTTCCATTAAATTCAACAGTTGAGATTCACCCTCGTTCAATGCCTAGAATTAATGGATTTTCATGTTCGGTACTTTGGCACTGAACTCCCTTTTCTCTACTCACATATCCTCTAGAGTCCCAAAACCCCAAAGTCCTACCACATGGCTCTAGCCCTTCGACCCATTCAACTTATCCAATACACCACGTCAAACCTCTAGAGTTCTGAAACCTTGGACTCCCGAAGGTTCTACACTTACACATGGTGGCACATTAAATGCAAAAGTAGGAGAAGGCAGGTCTGGGCCTTCGGTCAATTAACCCCATTAGTACAACATCCCAAGTTCCATGAAGTCCAAAAATCCCAGTGTCACAGGTACTCCATCATCTTTTAGGCCAAGTGAGCATACCCCAAGGGGATGACATGCGACAAAGGGCAGAGATGAAATGTGGACCCATCAATGGGTGACATGTGTCATGTTCCAATTGGCATATAAGGCCTGTAAAAGGAATAGTCAAGATGACATGTGGGATGTCGAACATGGGTCCACATCATCCTAGGTGACGTCAGCATGACATGTCACTCTCGACTAACATCCTCCAGGAGACTCTAGATTCTCCTTCCTACGAGATCTCCCAGACCTGTGAAGAAAAAACTTCCACCAAAAACCTCCCAATACCCCTTTTTTCCCACGTTCAAGATAGGTCCACGTAGATCCTCAGATCTATAGCCTCTGTCACTTTGCGACTTTGGCATTTAGGATCTTGGTTGTCTAATTTCCTTTTACTCCTAGAGTGGTCAGCATCGGGTTGACCATGGTATAGATTCGATGGTCAGGAGGGATCCTGATGCATCCTCGGATCGATGGTCTTCATCGATTCATGACTTCGACGTTTGGGGGTTTCGCACGTTTAACACTCTTGTTCTCCTAGAGTGGACAATTTCATACTGACCATGATGTAGATCCAATGGTCAGGGAATATCTCAAGGCATCCTTGGATATATGACCCTTGTCACTCCACAAGTTCAGAATTCAGGGGTTCCACCCATTTAACACTCCCTTTCTCCTCGAGTGGTCAACACTGAACTAACCACGACGTAGATCCAATGGTTATGGAACATCCTAAAGATCCTCATATCTACAGTTATTTTCACTTCGTGAGTTCGACGTTCAGGGTTTCAACCTGTTTAACACTCCCTTTCTCTCAGAGTGGTCAGTTTCATACTAACCATAATGTATATCCAACGGTCAGGAAATATCCCAAAGATCCTTAGATCTACAATTCTCGTCACTTCGTGAGTTTGACGTTTAGGGTTTCCACCCATTTAACACTGCCTTTCTCCTAGAGTGGTCAATGTTGGGCTGACCATGACATAGATCCAATGGTCTGGGAAGATCCCGAAGATCCTCAAATCTATGACTCGTGTGACTTTATGACTGGGAAGTGGATCAGAGTTTGATGGTGGGACAGGTCCCATGGTCACAGTCCACAAAACCACCATATGTCGATCAACCTCATCAGTAACCATACCAGTAGGTTTCCTTTGGTTGGTTTCGAAGGTTGTAAGGTCATAACATCCCAGAGCTCCGAACTCCTATATTTCTGAAGAAGAAATAGCTTAGCTCCTTTCAGACCTAGAGAAGGGTTCCAAGTTCTTGGTCATGTGGATTCCCTGACAAGTCTCGAGGGCTGCATGCTCAACTCTTAGCAATGATTTTTTTAGGGTCATGGACATGAGCCTTCAGTCACACAAAGGAATGGTTAGAAGGAGGTTCCCTCCATGAAGCTCGAATTTAGTAACCTGTGTAGGTATATTCGAGGCGTCAATAGAACTAAAGTATTTCAGGGAAATCTGCCTCGACTCTTACATTAAAAAATCAATCCTTGGGAAAAATTCCCTCAAGGATTTTCCAACCAGAACGAAGACCGTAATATTTTCCATAAATTCATCTGAAGACCCATGTCTAATATTTCTCTTATTTCTAAGCAAAGGCAAACAGAAACCATTAAAATACAGGGGTTTCATAGAAAAACAATAAGAATTTCTAATAATTAATCAAACAATGCAATTTTAGTCATAGACACAGACATCCAACCACTCATTTCATTTCTAGTAAATGGATAAGGAATACTTATCAAGAAACCAAATAATGAAGAAACTGTTGAGAGGGGTGTCTGTTTCCACCCAACCATAGGCACAACAGCTCTTGGATGGATTTACCACTGGCCACCCCCTAGCTAGTGTTGATGATTGCATCTATGTGAGACATTATCCATCTTACAAACCTATGAGATGTGGATCATTGAATCTATGTGATTCTTTCTCCCAACTTACAAACCTGGGAGAAATCCCCTAAGAAGGGTATGTGGTTCCTTCCTGAGACAAATCTGGAATGTAGAGATGACCTCCTCCATTTGGAGAGTTGAGAAGAAATCTGGATGATTATCCAGTTGGAAAGGTGATCTATTGAGTTAGACGTGCATATGGTTGAGCACAAGGTGAACGTGTAAAATCCCAAAGTGTTGGGTGCATCGTCATGTGAACAGAAATGAAGATGATGTATTAACCTCCTCTGAGCAGTAGAGTTGACGAGAAGACTCCAGATGATTCTCTTGTGTGAGGCAGTGGGAAATAATATCTATAGAGTGGATGTGCCTATGGAGGAGCACATGTGAACATGTGAAGATCTAGTTCTTCTATGTAATGCAGTGAGCTAGAGATATGACATTTCTATGGATGTGCCACTAGTGGATGAGCACTAATGGGTGTATCAGATCCTTTTATATATATTGTTCAAGTGTCATACATTCCTGTAACCCTAATTTTTATGTAAAGGGTTAAGGTCAGCCTCACCTTAGTGTGATTAATAATAAATGTAAAAGATGATTAATCTGGTTAATATTAATTATAATGTGACTTAGAGAGGTCTACCATGTTGAGCCAATAGACACTTTTTTTTATAGGTCAAGTCTAATATAAGTAAAGGAATATTCCCTATTGTGGAATCATATCCTTCATATGAGTTTGGAAATTTCAGCAAGTACACTTCTTTGGGAAAAGGGTGCACCTCTCTTGGGCACTAGAGTTATAGGTTTTAAGCACCCTCTTGTGTGCTAGGGTTTGTCTTGGTGGTTAAGTTCTTTCTCTTGAGAAATATAGCAAAGGATTTGGCTGGGTTTTCTTCCCTTGTTGAGAAGGGTTTCCCAAGATACTTCTTGTGTTCTTGTGCATGGTGATTCTTCTTGTGATCTTGGTTGTTGCAACATTATTGTTTATGGTTAAGACAAATACAAATTGAAATGAACTGCATGCTTAACCTATATTATTGGAAAATCAACATGGTATCAGAGCATAGGTCTTGAAGATACCATTGCACAATCATTTTCCATCCTTTCTCTCACACATCTGCAGAAACCGTACGACCCTCCTAGGGTTTCCAGAAATTTCATTCAGCCTCCTTTTTAAAGATTTTTCACCACTAAAAACATGGAAGATGGGGATAAAAAGGACATAGAAGGGTACGACCTCCTTCAGTGCACCTCCAACAAGTATCATATTACATTTCCAGACATTTTTATTTTTTGGCTCTAAGGGTTTCTAGGGTTTCACCAAAATTATGAAAAAAATTCTGAATTGTATTTCTGTAAACTTCTTGAAGAATCTCCTCATCTTACCACAACTATCATATTTATCAGGTATTATTTTTGGCATTCATAATCCCAACAAAACCTAAAAGTGATAGCCTATCCTATATGTTAGGTTTTCTAGCCTAGTTGATAAGGGTTTGTGAAGATGAGAAAAATCATGATGGGAAGCAAGCTCAGTTCCAAGAATACAAGACCTCAAAGAAATGAAGACATCAACATCTCAACACTCTTAGGTATGGCTCCTATCAATGACAATGCTTGGCTAATTGGCAGTGGTTCCTCCAGGCACATGACCAGTCTTACAAATCATCTAATAAATTTCGTTGAGAAAGAGACACATCTACATGTCGTTCTTGGAGATGATGCCAGATATAATGTGAGAGGAATTGGAACTTCTACATCCAAACTAGATTCAAATATGCAGATTAAACTAGAAGAAGTATTATATGTACTCAGAATGAAAAGAAACCTTGTCTCTATTTTGGCCTCGGAAGACAAAGGTTACAAAATCACTTTCTTAGAAGGAAGAGTTCTTGCATGGCACAAAGACTCTCATATAATCTCTTCCAAAGTAATTGGTGTCTTAGAAAACATCTTGTACAAGTTGACCATCAAACTTGTTCAATCCTTATTACATGACACTATTGGATTGAGTGATTTATGGCATAGAAGACATGCTCACATTCATTATAGAGCTCTTCCAACTCTAGGGAAAATGGTAACAGGTCTACCAAAAATACAAATTCATCATAAAGGTGTTTGCAAAGTTTCTTCCCTTGGAAAAAATGTTAAAGGATCCTTTCCTAGCAGTGATACCAAATCCAAGGAAATATTGGAATTAATACATTCAGATGTATGTGGGTCGATGATTGTTGCATCCTTAAATGGGTACTTATACTATGTACTCTTCATAGATAATCACTCCACGAAAACTTGGATTTACTTTCTGAAGAACGAGGATGGAGTCCTTACCAAGTTTCAAGAATTTAAAGTTCGAGTTGAAAACCTGACTGGAAGAAAAATAAAAATATTGAGATCAGACAATGGAGGAGAATACATCTCAAAAGAATTTAGCAGTTTTTGTATTGAATAAGGAATCAAGAGGGAGTTCATAGTTCCTTACAACCCTCAACAAAATGGGGTTGTTGAAAGGAAAAACAAAACTATCATCGAGGCAACTAAAGCAATGATACATGATCAAAGTCTACCTATGGCTCTATGGGTAGAAGCTTGTATGACAATAGTATATGTTCAAAACCGTAGACGTCATCAGATCCTGAAGAACATTACTCTAGAAGAAGCATTCACCAAAGTGAAGCTTGAGATCGGACACTTCAGAATATTTGGATGCCCAGTGTACCTTCATGTACCCAAAGAGAAGAGATCCAAACTAGAACCTTCAGGAAGAAAGGGTACATTTGTAGGATACAGTGAATCCTCAAATCCATATCGAATCTACATCCCAGGTCAAAGAAAAATTGAAGTAAGTAGAGATGTTACTTTTGAATAAGAAGTAGCCTTCCAGAAATCCACAGAAGCTCAAATGGAAATTGATCATGAAACAATACCTCCTCCTCCTTCAATAGTTTAGAAAAAGTAAAATATTATTCCAGATGAGCCAACAACTTCATTTGATCCAGTTTCTCCATCAGACTCATTTTCCCCAAGCAACATACCCAAATAAATCATAGTTGGACATAAAAGACCTTCTTGGGCTCGAAAAAATTTAGAATAAGCATAAGGGCATAAATCCCCATAAGCAGCAACCAGAGAAAGCAAGAGACCAAAGAGATTCTCAAGCTCCCTTTCATCCATGACCCACATTATTGACTTAGAGCCAAATTGTCATGGAGAATCCTCAGGTGAACAAGTATGGAAATATTCCATGACTGAAGAATACCAATCTATTTTAAAAAATGATGTATGGGATGTTGTTCCAAGACCAGAGGAAAAGTTTGTAGTGACTTCCAAATGGATTTACAAAATCAAACATGTTGTTGATGGAAGCATTGAAAAATACAAAGCAAGATTTGTGGCTATAGGGTTTTCACAAATAGAGGGAGTCGACTATGACGATACTTTTGCACCTATAGGAAGATATACCTCCATCTGATCCATCATTGCACTAGTTGACTCCATGGGTTGGAAGCTACATCAGATGGATGTAAAGACATCTTTTCTCCATGGTGAAATTGAGGAATAATTTTATATTGAGCAGCCAGAAGGTTTCGTTATACACAATGAAAAATCTCATGTATGCAGGTTTAATAAATCCCTATATGGTCTAAAACAAGCACCATTTGCTTGGTACGAGAAAATGGATGTATTTATGATCATTTTGGGCTTCAACAAACGTGCAACTAATCCAAACTTGTATTATCACATTGATGGCAATGAGTGTTTGATTTTAGTCTTATATGTGGATGATCATTTCCTCATTGGTTCAGAGAGACTCATTGCAGAATGCAAGAAAGCATTAACTGCCAAATTTGAAATGAAGGATTTGGGCCTAATGCATTATTTCTTGGGACTATAAGTACGGAAGAGAACATATGAGATTTTCCTAAGTCAGGGAAAGTATACTATGGAGATACTGAAAAAGTTCAGTATGACAGAATGCAAATCCATGCCTACTCCAATGGTAATGGATTTAAATAAAATGAGTGACACTGATTTAGGAGACATAGATCCACATTTATATCGACAGCTTATTGGATATTTGATGTATCTAGTTAACACCAAATCAAACATTTGCTATACAATGAATGTACTTAGCCAGTTTATGAGCCAACCAAAACATACACATTGGATAGCTGCAAAACACGTATTGAGATACTTACAAGGCACAATTGGTTATGGCCTGAGATATGGATCCAATGTGGACTTAAGATTGGAAGGATATGTCGATGCAGATTGGGAAGGGAGTGTAGTAGATAAAAAGAGAACCTTAGGTTATTGCTTCGTCTTAGGATCAACCATGGTTTCCTGGTGTAGCAGAAAACAAAGCTCTGTGGCTTTAAGTACAGTAGAGGCAGAATACATTGCACTAAGTGTGGCACTTCGTGAAGTAGTATGGCTTCACAAAATTTTAAATGACTTGTTCGATCATGAAATGGATCTGACTACTATTCATTCTGAAAACCAGAGCTGTGTAAAGCTCTCTGAGAACCTAGTGTTTCATGACAAATAGAAACACATTGAAATCAAGTATCACTATATCAGAGACATGGTGCAGAGAAAGATAGTACATGTGCAGTATCTTTCTACTCATGAACAAATTGTAGATATCTTCACTAAACCACTTGCCAAGACAAAGTTTGAGTATTTCCGTGAGAGACTTGGCTTGGTGGAAAATGCCTCCCTAGATGAGAGGGGGTGTTGATGATTGCAGCTATGTGAGACATTCTCCAGTTTACAAACCTGTGAGATGTGGATCATTGCAGCTATGTGAGTCTTTATGTCATCTTGAAAAACTAAGAGAAAGCCCCTAAGAAGGGTGCGTGGTTCCTGCCTGAGACAAAGCTAGAACGTAGAGATGACCTCCTCCATTCAGAGAGTTGAGAAGAACTCCAAATGATTATCCAGTGGAAAAGGTGATCTGTTGAGTTAGACATGCCTGTGGTTGAGCACAAGGTGAATGTGTGAAATCCCAAAGTGTTGGGTGCATCATCATGTGAACAGAAATGAAGATGATTTTTTAGCCTCCTCTGAGCAACAGAGTTGACGAGAAGACTCTAGATGATTCTCCTATGTGAGGCAGTTGGAAAGAATATCTATAGAGTGGATGTTCCTGTGGACAAGCACAAGTTAACGTGTGAAGATATGGTTCTTCTTTGTAATGCAGTGAGCCAGAGATATGAAATCCCTATGGATGTGCCCCTAGTGGGTGTATCATATCCTTTTCTATATATTGTTCAAGAGTCAGACCTCCCTGTAACCCTAATTGTTATGTAAAGGGTACAGGTCAGCCCCACCTTAATGTGATTAATAATAAATGTAAAATATAATTAATCTGGTTAATATTAATTATAATGTTACTTAGGGAGGTTGGCCCTATTGAGCCAATAGACACTTTTGTTGATAGGACAAGTCTAATATAAGTAAAGGAAGATTCCCCATTGTGGAATCATATCCTTCATATGAGTTTGGAAATTTCAGCAAGTACACTTCTTTGGGAAAAGGGAGCACCTCTCTTGGGCACTAGAGTTCTAGGGTTTAAGCACACTCTTGTCTGTTAGGGATTTTCTTTGTGGTGAAGGAATTTCTCTTGATAAATATAGCAAAGGATTTGGTTGGGTTTTCTTCCCTTGTTCAGAAGGGCTTCCTAGGATACTTCTTATGTTCTTGTGCATGGTGATTCTTCTTGTGATCTTGGTTGCTGCAACATTCTTGTTTATGGTTAGGACAAATACAAATTGAAATGAACTACATGGTTAACCTAGCTTATTGAAAAATCAACAGCTAGATCATGATGCTCTGGGAGAGAATCTTCCTTCTTGTTGAGCAATAGTTAGGGACGAAGGCCACTCTCCTCCTCCCATTGGAACTTGGAAAAATTGTTTTCTCTCCACCAAGCAAAGGGGCCTACAACAACTGATTCCTTAGTCAGTCGTCTTCTCTACAACCCCGTTTATCAACTTGGACGGAAAATGCTACCAACAATTTCTTGCACCCAGAGAAAGCTTGCTTTTCAGTTTTCTTCAAAACCAGAGAGTTGCACACACTCTTCTCCTTTAGTAAAAATGGTCTCTCCACTCATATTCTTCGCAATCCTCCCTTCTTCCCATGAATCCCATTATTTTCTTTTCTTCCTTAGCAAGATTGAATGGGTCTGAATCCCCATTTCATAGTCAGGTCAAGAAGTTTTTCAGATGGGTACTCTGCCCATATCCTCATTAACTCTTGAGGAGGACTTCCAAACTACCATCCTAACTGGTAATTTATTTCTAGGTTAGAGGATTGTTTTGGGTCTGAATAATTTAAATCAAGTAATATACTAGTCTGGTGGGGGTCATCTAAACCATGTTTGGTTCCCCTCGCCATCTCTCTCATGCATCAGGATCTACCTTGGAAAACCCCTTCAATAGTTATGAAATACTATCCAATTTATTTAATAACATAAATACATACATTACCTTTTATTTAAAAAAGGTTCATCAATTCCAACATCCACACATATTCAGTTTGCCCATAGTCTTTTGGAAAGTTGTAGTTATATTTACAAGATGGGGGAAACAGAGGTATTACAAATCTAGCCGATGGTGTAGGGTTGTAGGTGCAGTGTCATAAAAAATTCCAACCGCTTGATGACCTCTCCTAATATCATATTCTTCTGACTATCACTATCGACAATGAAATGAAGAAGAGCCCCCTTTACCCATATCCGTGAGTTTAAGAGGTGTTCCCCTTCCTCTGGTTCTTCTGGTTCACTTGGATGGAATTTGGTGGTAGCGATAGTGGCACTAGGTTCGGTATCGATAATCCTCTTCCCTCCTTATGGATTTGATTCAGAGTTATAATCTACCTCAGACTCGAAATCTTTCAACTCATCCACTAGTGACTTCTTGGAGTGACATTTTTCGGTGTTGTGCCAAGGGATTTTATGGTATTCATGCCACTTTCTCATGTCCTTCTTTGACTTTTCATTACCCTTCTTATGTTGCAACTTAGACTGGTTTTCCTATGAGTGGCCATGTTTTCTCTGTCCCTTGTTTTTTTGGTTGGGGTCTCCTTTGCCCTAATTTGGATGTGAGGAGTTTGCAGATCCAAACTCTCGCCCCTTCTACTTACATTTATGCTTGATCTTGATAACATATCTATAATTCATACCCAATGATTCAATGTCCAGAAAATCCATTTATGTTTGAATGTATTTATGCAGATAGTCGTGGTATTTGAGCACCAGATGTCATTCAGAGTCTTTGATACCCAATTTGGTGCACAGGGTATGCAAAATATTGGTGAAATCTAATTACTATCTGGTCCTTTTCCTAATGCAGGGTGGTCCATCTTGTGTATTGGTCCTCATAGCTTCCAACAAGGTAGCAATGTTCTTTATGGAATCCATGAAGGAATCCCATGTGGGGGCGACCACAAATATTGAAAATTCATCTATGGCCCTTTGCTCAGAGTAAGTATCCCACCAATCCTTAACATGTGGGATGGCCTTGAGGAATGCAAAAGTAATAATTTCCCTATCGTAAAAATTGTGTACTGAAAAATACCCTTCAAGAAGATTCAACCATTTATCTATAGCATCCACCTCTATCACTCCTTCAAATAATGGAATATACAAATTTCCTTATATCTTGAAGGGGGTTGCATGGCCTCTTGATGAATATGCGTCTCCTGTGGGCAGTCGCCGAAGGATTTGTGCAAATTTTTTCATCATTTAGTTCCTTTGTCATGCAAGGGATTCCTCAAGCTCCATCATATTTATTATCTCCTACTCCATCATATTTATTATCGTTCCCAATGATTTTGTTTTGGGATCAGTGCGACCAATCTTGTAAAGGATCGACTGGTTCGAGTCCCAACTTCTTGTACCCAGATCTTGTCAGGGACATGCACTAAGAAAAACAATTGAAGAGCAGACCACTCTGATACCACTTATCTATATTTATGAGAGGAACAAAATAAATAATAGGTTGAATACAATAACACAAAGATACAGAGAACAACAAAAGACATCTAGTGAACAATAACTTCTATTGAATAAATAAAATAGGTTGAAACTGTAAAATTGTATAACTAAAAACAACTTTCTCGAATGGTAGTAGACATATATAAGAAGAGATGTGGCTACTACACACATCCATATGAGAAGAATGATTACAATGAGGCTTCATATTCCTTTTTAACATTACTCATGAAAGCCAAAACCCTAGACATCCAAAAACCTAACCCTAGGAGATGAAACGCCAAAATTTATGTGGGCCCTAATGGGTAAGTTGGTACCTCAACTTCTTGGGTCGTAACTTTTTCATACGACCTCCATTTTAGGCATGTGATAGCCCATTGGAAAGGTATTTTAAAGAGCTACACATTATTCCATCAAACTTTGACTTCATCTAAAGTTTTACTATGGCAAGCCAAAAAAACATTGTTTAGGGCCCCAAAACTTCCATGGAAGTACAAAAAGATGTATTGACATGAAAACTTCCAAAATAATCCAGTTGGAATAGGTGGGAGGCCACCAATATCCACCTGGATGTTGTGTAGGGATTCAGGATAACCCCGGAAGTGCATGACCCATAATTACATAGAAATGTCATCATTACAGAGAAACGTGCTAAACTAAAAATTGTCAAAAGAAGCCAGTTGGAATAGGTGGGTGGCCACCAATATCCATCTGGATCACTTAGGTGCATGAACACATAAACCTCAAGTGAAATATTTAACTAAGTGTCATTAACAAAACCTCAAACTAATGAACTAATCATTTTTCACAAGTTTAATTTTCAATCTTGAGTATCTTGGTCCATTGATACAGTGAAGTCTTAAGCATTCATCGATTAAACGATATCTAATAAGAAAACATATGTATGCATAGATCAAACATCTATTTATAGTATGCATTTCCCTTATTCATCTTGATATAAATTTGTGAATGCAATATTAAGATGTCTGGAATTTCCTTTTGATATCCTTAGATTGCTTTATGGTTTGAATATACTTTTGCCTTTTGTATTGGTATACTTAGTGATAGATCATTTGATTTCTTTCACTCTAAAGTATGTTTTCCAGCATTATTTTTTAGCATAGAATAGAATAGGCTCTGATGTTGCATTTCATGTGATTTCACCTAGAAGCCTACAAATTCCTAGATTTATAGATTCAATGCCATGGATTTATACATATAAATAACCCCACTTTTTTGCGTTGTTGTCGGAGAGGTGCTAAAGGGATTAAGGCATAGGTAGGTTGTGTTCACAAATTCTCTATTATGTGTGTAATTTAGCTACAATTTCAACTTGGGGGAGGAGAATAAGCAAGACGCAAAGGCACCCTTGCTTCAGAATTTATGAACGGGTTGGAGCCCGACACATTCACTTTGTCAAGTTTCTCTAAAGATTCATTGTTTTATTTTATGTAAGTGTGTTTTCTTTTATATGATTCATGAAAAGAAGAGAAGCCTAACTTGTGTGAACAAATAACTTGCTGACAACAGGATCATAGTATCATGGTGTCTCTTTGAGTACATGATTAGTTTCCTTGTATTCTATTTAAGTGTGTTTCCTTTTCATTTCTTCAAATATTTGTAAGGTTTATTTTTGGACCTATAAGATCCCCCATACACTAACCCCTGTGCAAGACATGACCTACCAGATGGAAAAAGAAGGATGCTTAAGAGTCCATTGAACAAAAGAGGAAATGTTACTCCAAGATCTTTCTCAAATCCTAGCAGCAACCGGTGTTTATGCCTCTCAGGAAGAGAAAATCCTGACATAAATCACGAACATACCTACCTCTATGGAAGTGATAGAAGAACAAAATCCCCATGAGCCACATCCACAAGAATATCTAGAATCCTTATTTGATGACCCTTTCCAAATTGTCGAGGAAACCAAGGAATTATGGACTGCATTCAATGGAGAGAAACCATTAGAGCCTAAGATCGAGGATTTCTTGATGCACCTATCATCAGATCATGTATACATCCAAGAGACCAACAATATGATAGTAGAAGATCTGCATGGAACGATAGAGGAGGATGTATAGAGTGGTCCAAATGAACAAGTGAACCAAGGACATCATGACTTTATTGAATGTTAGTTTCAAATGAATATCAGGTCGAAGCACCACTTTCTTCTTGAATAATTCCTGACATCCTATCACTCAAAGCAACTGGTATATCATGCTCTTGTATACGTTAAAGCATATATTTCAAACTTGAGTATGAATATCTGTATACTCATGCTACACACATGGATCCACTGGAAGTACTCCTACACTTCATCAAAGGGTTTCCTTTTTCAAGTAGAGTAGGACATTGTAATAAATAAAATAAATAGAATAGTAAAGATAAAACTAAGTCTAGTTGTGAAAACTGGGGAACTGGTGCAACTAGACATGAATTTTGTTTGAAAACCAAGACTCTTGGTAGGAAGGATTCACAATAATATGTGTAAGTTTATGTTGGTTCAAATCTTGTATTGTATTCTTCAAATCATTTATGTTTGTACTCACATCGACTGATGTGGGATTCCTTAAGGCCCACCTTATGACAAGTCTTGTACCATCAACATTAGCACATCATTTGGGAACAAGGTTAGAGTCATTTGTAGTACCTTGGAGTTTACATGTCTCAATGGTAGACTTCATCACTGAAGAAAAGGGGATACATCAATATCTCTTAATCTTTGGAACCTTTAGGGGACTCGACATCAACACATCTATTTGTGCATGTTTGTTTGTACTATAGTACCTTGACACTCATTGTCATCATTGGTGGGTTATCTTGCATTGGTTAATAAAATACATTAATGGCCAATAATCCAATGATTTATTTATTTGTTCAACATCAAGAAAATCCATTCACATAGATTGAATTGTACCAATAGGGGATAAAGGAAAAAGACTGTATGCTTTCATGGTATCAACAAAATGTTGCAGCAATTTGTTTTCTTGTAGTTGCATGTTAAATTAATAAAATAATTCCACTCATTTATAAATAGTTTGCATGAGGACATAAAAACCTTTGGGTTTGGCAGTAGATCTTTAGATCCCTTCCATATCTTCAAATTCTTGTCAACATCTCCAACATCTATAGCATATTCAACCAATTTTTTTTCCTTAACCAGGATTCATTTTAGCATCTTCATCTCTCACCAACTTCATTTCTCTGAACAACATCTCTCATCAGCTTCATCTTTCTCAGCAGTTCTCCAACTTGTTCACTTTCATCTTCAACATTCAGTTATCATGCATCAGATCCTTCATTTCAGTGGACAGCACATTGGGATTCAAAGCAAAGGTAACTTGAGGTAAAACAGGTACAAATATTTTTAATTTACTAAGAATTTGGAAAACATGATGTATAACCACTTCACTCTCCACTATACATCATCACCACCTACAAAGTGCCCATCACCAACCATCAATCCACCATTTACAGTAAACTTTATATTCTGATTATAAGACCATGGAAATAATGAAAGTAAAGTTATTGTGGTATACAAACACAAAGAAACACCTATAATGTCTTCTCCTTGTACATATTAAAACATTCCTAAGATATTAACTAAATGTTTTTCATAAGAGTATGAAGTCATTGTTTCCTATTCAAGCAAATAACCACAAGTACACATTGGTTTCAAAATGATAATAAATACTTTGATCGCAAGATGAAGCATTAAAAATAAATTATATGGTATACAAGTACAAATACAACAAGCAACATTCATAGTGGCTTCACCTTATACATCATAAAACATTCCGAATGTAATCATATAAATTTTTTAAGAGGATGAAGTCATTGTAAGAAAAGAACCATAAGAAAAATTTTGGTCTTATGATGAAAGTCCACAAAGTACAAAAGTACCCAAGTTCATATTCATACTGCCACCATCTTCATGAACCATTCTCCACACTCATTCATCATCCCTCATAAAATTTCCCAAGTTCATATTTCCACAATCTTCATCATTCCACGAAACCATCCTCCACACTTATACCATCCACCATCGATCATCCCTCATAATTCCCATCTCTTTCTTGTCCTCTATTTTCATGACAGTTTTTGTTGCTCCTCTTTAAAGGAAATCAAGTTGAAAATTGTTTGTTGTGATAGTATGATAAATCGGTTGCAAAGAGTGTTTCTCCACAAGAACCTTGACACCTTCGGTCTTTAGAGTGTTTCTCCACAAGAACCAACACCTCCATAAAGAAACAATGTCATGGATATCTACCCATACAAGATAATTAAGCAGAGTATACAATGAACATTGGATAAATATATACAAGTTCTTGTTTGCATGAGGACATGCAAATCCTTGGGTTTGGGGGAGCGTTGAAATCCATTTTTGTCATATGTTTTTGTTCAATCAAGTCATGTTCTTAAACCATTTCGCTAATAATTTGTTTCCATCTATGTCATAAACCTTCATTAAACATCATTATTCACTATTATACATCACTTGTTGTCGATACATCATTTTTCTATTTTTAGTCATTAAATATGATTATATCGTAGTTTCACTAATAATAGTTTATGAAGTATGACTCTTGTACTAGCTTGTTCATCATTCTCGTACCAACATTGCAGTTCTTGTACCCAAATCATTCGTTGATATACTTCCACCTCTTCAACTGGGATTTGGCCACATGGACTTTCAAGATATAGATGTTATCATGGTGTGTGTCATTTGGTTCATGCATAGGTCGCACATGTGAACCTCTATATCATGGTAAAATGATGGGTTAAAATTGTACTAGAATTAGCAGCAGAAACACTCAAACACAATTTGTGGGCAGATGAAGATAAATCTCAAAATTCGAGAACATGGGTTTTGTGTCGAAGGATGTCATTTAGCTGATTCTTAAGAAGATTTTCAAAATCATGCATGGTTTGGGAGATATATTTGATTTTTTAATATGGGTTTGCTTCAACCCAAATTATCATAAAATTCCATACAGTCAACTTCTGCCTCGATTTTTGTGCAGATAAGGCCAAATCTGAAAACGCTAGGACATGGGTTTGTGCCCGGTATAATAAATTAAGTATTTGTTGAGACCTTTTCTAAAATAGGGAACAATTTAGGAGATATGGTCGGATATTTAACATGGATCTTCCCAAATTGATGTAAAACCCAGATTTTTTATATTTTTTCTAAAGTTGTCAAACTTGATTTTTGAGTTCGAGGATTCGATTATATCCTTGCCCGAGTGATTTTCATGTATAAATAAATGTGTGGAGAATATGAAGAGGGAATCAAGCTTGTATGGGAGATAACTTATCATTGTCTTAGAAATCAAGAGAGTTAGTTGTTGATTTGTAAACAAAGTTTTGATCTTAATGAAATGTTGATTATTCTTGTTGATTCATTGAGCATTCAGATCTGATTTATTCTCCCAGGTGCATTTCCTAGATTGGGAATGGCCCCTTGATCCAACTAATGCCCCGTTATTTCCATTTTGTTTTATATATTAGCTTTGTGTGATTATTTCATTTCAATTATAGTTTGATTGGTGTTCCTTTAATTTTATTTCAGCTTCGTTCTTTACATTATGATGACAATTATTTGATTTCAGTTAGTTTGATATTTTATTTGTAGTGTTTCTTTTATGCTAAAACAATTCCAAGGATTATGGCTTGTTACAGTGATTAAGACTCTTGAGAGTTGAACTCATCATTGAGAGAGTATAGGAGCACTTAGGTGGAAGAGAGTACCCCAAGCCTTGTTTAGGAGCAACTCTTAATAGGCCAATACTTGGTTCTCATTTGATTCTTTTGTTATTTTATCTTAAATAAATGCATATGTTAAAATGAATGGCAAGAATCTCCCTAAGTCATAATTACACATAGATAAATAATTTGAATGCAAGAGTGTAGTTCCACCAATAAAGACTCGTCACATTTGACATAGTAATTTGCATCTTTAGTTTGTGAGTTTATAAATTCCATGATTTACTTTTCTAAGATCATCATCCAAGATTAGGTTATTAACATTTTAAAATATTTCAATTCTTTCATTGACTGATTTGGGTTGTATCTTGAATGGTATGCATTCTCATAAAAGTTAAAGTGCAGTAATTAGAACTCATTTAGTTTGATAAGTTAATCATCTCTCAGGTGCATGAACACTTAAACCTCAAGTAAAATATTGTACTAAGTTCCATTAATGAAAACTCAAATTAATGAACTAATCATTGTTTACAGGTTTAATTTTTCAGTCTCGAGTATCTCAGTCCACTCATACGTTGAAATATTAATCATTCATCGATTAAATGAGATATTATAAGAAAACATATCTAGGCATAGACAAAACATCTAGACATATTATGCATTTCCCTTATTCATCTTCATATAAATCTGTGAATGAAAGATTAAGAGGTTTGAAATTTCCTTTTGATTTCCTTAGATTGCTTTATGATTTGAATACACTTTTTCCTTTTGTATTGGTATCCTTAGTGATAGGTCCTTTGATTTGATTTATTTCACTCTAAAGTATGTTTTTCCAACATTAGTTGTTAGCATATGCTAGAATAGGCTATGATCCTGCATTTCACCTCAAAGTCTATGAACTCCCAAATTGATAGATTCAATGTCAAGGATTTATACATATAAATAACCCCACATTTTCCAAAATAAATTGATCTTACTTCCTTTGATCTACCTCTAGTCACCCTTAATTATCTCCCTCTCTCGCTCCTCTGGTTGGTCACTTTATGACCTTGTTTACCTGTTAATTGTGGCCAGTGATAAACATTCCATGAAGGAACTGCTCTTGGACTTTCACAATTTATAAGAAAAAAGACAAGAACCTCTTCTCCAACACACAATTTCCATTTACGCTGCCAAAAAACCCTTCTCCTTTGTTTGTGAATTTAAAAAAAAAAAATTCCACATCCTCCTCACTCACATAGGCTACATAACACACTATAAAATATGATCCTTTACATAATACATGAATTCTCTCTAAATTTATCTAAATGATAGATCTCAAACATTTCAAAATTGAAAATCTGAAAGTTATTACGCCTAACCTTAGAACAAAAGAATGTTGCAGAAATGGGAGATGATGTGGAGACATTGCGGTCATAGAAGACCCATCTAAAAGATTCTAACAAAACTATATATTCATTCTATGAAATCATAGATGAAGGCATTGCAATTGTTTATTCACGAGATGGGTACTAGAGTATAGGTACTATCATCAATGTGTCCATCGGTTATCTCCAATTTCTGATGGTCAACAGTAGCATAGGGCCTAATATTGCATTCAGTGGTGGACTACTTGGATCCATAGTAGATTTCCATGTTCGTAGAAAGCACAAACATGTCAATAACATTTCCTATCACTCTTCAAATATGTAGAATGATATATTGTAGCAAATTGATCATAATTGCTCCTTATTTTCAACATAATTCACAGTTGATTTCGATTCACATTGATTAAATGGAAAATGTAGTGGAGGTGTCTTAGTATGGCATGAAAAAAAAGGGAATGAGATGGGTTGACACATTGTAAGATGCGAGATTATAACAAAGTGATGTAAGTAAATATGACTAATAATTTCAAGATTTTGTTAATGAAGTAGAAGTAAGAAGAAATTGAAAACCTCATATAACAAAGTGATGTGATGTAAGTATATATAACAAATAATTTGAGAATTTTGTTAATGAAACAGAAGAAGAAATCATTAAATATGGATAAACATCTACAAAATGTAATTTCAGTTTTTTACTTAATAAAATTATGATTTTGTTTATTTTCAAACAATATGTTTAATAACCACAACGAATTATATATATGTATGTTATAATATAATAAATAATAACTATCAAATAACAATTGAGTATTTAAGAAATAACAACTAACTCATATATTATATAAAATAGAA